>JAAGNO010017787.1:50144-64409 GCA_033439905.1 Ceryle rudis
CTCCTGCTCTGGAGACTTTCAAGCCCCACCTGGCTCTGTTCCTGTGTGGCCTGCCCTGGGTGACCCTGCTCTGGCAGGGGGGTTGGACTCAATCTCCAGAGGTCCCTTCCAACTCCACCATTCTGTGACCAATTTCAAATTAAAAAAAAAAAAAAAAAAAAAGTGTTTTTCTTCCTACTTTGTGATTAGCTTTTTTTTAAAAAAAATTACATTGATGAAAAGCCTGAAGAGGTTTTCACAGATGCAAGTGACATCAGCTTCACGTTTTAATATGCAAGTTATTTGTTAGGAAATGAAGCAGCAAGCTGATTCACAAGATACTTTCATTCTACCTGTCAATAATGCAATACAGGAGAACATTTAAAGCATATGAATTCGCAGCCACGATGCCACTGCCACTTACAAGCACGTGTGAACACAACGTGAGCCCAAGAGGAGCCAGACTTGACTCACTCTGAACTTCCTTCATCATCCTTGCTATTTGGCATTCCCATTAATTAACATAATTTAAAGAAAAAAATTCTTAGCTACCCATTTCTATGAAGGTAATATCCCTTCCCTCTGCAGCATAGAATGCTTTCATTAGTATATTTTTCTCTACTTTAGAGCATCTGAGATGCCTGAATTTACTGCAAGGCTAGAAAAGAATAAAAACTTTCTTAAATTCTGAATTTCAGAAACAGACCAGGCCACAGAACAAACCCAAATTTTCTCTCTTTTACAATAATCCAGTGAGAGAATTTTATTAACAACATTGGTGGATACACCTTTCTTCTTGTCTGTACAACGTGACCTCCCCCCCTGCTCGGGAACCCTCACCAACACGGCCTGACTCCTTCAATGAACCTGCAATAGCAATTCAAAAGTTCAGTAACTTGAACGTTTCAGCTACCATGGCTCTGCTGAGACCCTTTGATGCTGCCAAAGCTCATTTATAATCTGAAGGTACCACCCCCTAAAACACAGGATAGAGGAGCTCGACTCAAAGTTGGGGAAAAAAAAAATTAAAAATAAATTGAAAACCCAAACATGACCAACCATGATAAAAGTGCCCGTTTACCTGGTTTTTAAATACTCAGCTACACGAGGCTACACATTGAAAACTTCCAGAAACACACTGAACTTTTATAAATTGCTTAAAAAAACCCCAAAATGAAACACCAAAAAAGACCAGACACAAGCCCCATGACATTCTATCAGCTGACTTCTCTTATGAAAATATTACAGGAGCCAACACTTCCAAAACAAGACTGACCAAAATTTCCCAGACTAGAAGAAGATAACTGCTCCAAATATGCTGCCCAGTCTTTACGAGCTGACCAGTTGAAGTAACACCACTTACAAGACCAAATGCATTTAGTCTTCCTTCCAGCTGCAGCTGAAACAGCTCTGGGTTTGTTGTTGTTGCTGTTCTGGATGGGTGTTTTCTCCCCTCAAGTTCACCAAATCTTGAGAAAAAGTTCTCAGCTTTTATGCTACCCTCCAGTACAAAGATAAATTGAGATGAGGACACACAGAAATACTGTATTCTGAATTCTATTAATAAATGTGATATCAGGCAGAAAGGAGCCAAAGAAATGATACATCCATTTATCTAAGTACAGCTTTGGGAGGGGTTTTTAATCTGTTTAAGAAGAATCCACTGCAAGACACTTCAACACATGACAACACTGACACAAAGTGAGGGTGCTCAGCACCTTCCGTAACACTTTCCTTGGCATATTAGCCAAGAGTGATACAAAACAACTTTGCTGTGACATAGGAAGACGTACAGTAACCATCTGTTGCACATCACATGGGCACACCATACAAACAGTCCCCCATTTCCCCCGTCAGGAGGATTCCCGATTGTATTTAATATTGCTAAACCTATTTAAACGGGGAGGGGGGGGGGGAAGCAGCATGTGCAACAACGTTCCCAAGCTTTGCTGTGTATTTCTTTAACAGGCAGAGCTGATTTCTGACTCAAATACCAAAATCAACAGCTTAACTCAAGCAGGTGCAGTAGCTGATTTTCTGAAGCAGTCCATCAGGTCCGATTTTCTTTGTCTGTTGTTCTGCTATTGTATACACTTCAAAATGCTTCTAAACTGATTCCAGGGTGTATACATTTCACCCAACATTTCTTCTTTGATCAAGGATTGGTCTCATCCAGCCATTTGGGGAACCTGAAAGTTTTAAGTGTGGTTCCACCTTAGTGGAATTAGTCAGTGTCAGAGCAGTCACTTCTCTGAAGACACATGAAATGCATTATTTTTAAGTACTTATCATAAAACGAATTTTCTTCCTCAGCTGGCTCTACAAGCTTAGTGGATGTATTCCACACTCTTGAGAGCCAGGAACGTATTTCAGGTCTATTTACTAGCTTGATTAACACTCTACTCAAGGTGACAACACCCAGACCCTATCTTTAAGAAGAATTTAGGTTTGTATTCCTCAGTCAGATTTTTTCTCACTGATGTGTGAATTACTGAAACAGTGTGTAAACTTTTACCAAACTCTATAGAATAAAAAACCCCAAACAAACAGCCTGATAAATACTGTAAAGAAAAAAGTCATCCCAAAGCACACAGGTTTACCATTTCCAGACCACAGAATGATCCACAACAGAATTACAGTTGCTATTTCCCAAGCAACACCTACAGTCAGCAGGCTTTCAATCAAAAATAAAGGAGAGAGTCCTCTCCTTCAGCACTGTGTGGCCCACGAACAAAAGGGCCTCTGACTACAAATCCACCACAGCAGCCTTTGGGATGGTTATGGGGTCTGGGATTTCTGACGTTTGTTTTGCAAACAACGCATGGAAACATAGAAAATAGATTCCCAAAGCACCGAGCGCCATATGCTGAACACAAAATCAAATCACTCAAACAGAAATCTATCTTTGTAGATGCAATCCACAGCTCAAACTTGTTTAGTCTAAAACTGGATCCCGTCACACATTTCCGAGTCAGTTGAGGGATCACACCAGAGTGTTCCGAACCTTAACTGCAACACTGTCGCTTCAAGGTACCAGGAACATTTCCCATCCTTTCCACGGGAAACAAACCACTACAGCAGAAAAGCAAATCAAGTTGAAGACGAAGTTTTGTTTTTAGAGCCAAACCACCAACAGTTCATCCTGGAACACGTGTTAGAATACTTCTACTTTCAAAAGCACAGTGTCTAGAATGTGGTATTCAAAGCAGCGTGGATTGTAAAGCAGGAGCAAACACACGGGTCAAGAGTAATCAAGCAACCTGAAATCAGCTCCTTTTTGTGGAGAAACCTCTCCACATTCCAAAGACAAAATACAGACTTAAAAGGCTAGAATTTAAAAAAAAAAAAAAATCCAACCCAAAAACATCACAAAAACTGTCTGCGACCAAATGAAGAAAAACCTACATTCTGAGAGCTGGCTACTCTCAGTAATTAGCTGATCACTAAGTGCTCTGCTTTGTCATTTCATTGATCTTTTCAGGCTCAGTCATTTTCTAATAGCTGGAAGAATTAACAGCTACTTCTACACAGAAAGTAGATTTAAGACTGCACGACAACTTGCATAAATGGCATTTCATAAGAGAAATCATCCATTAAACACAGAACTTCAACACCAATACAAGCAGTTCATTTAGCACCCACACCCTCAAAACTAAAATGCATCGAAAGAAAGTGACAAAGTTAAGTAGAAGGGCCAAGCACGGTGCTGAGCATCAGACAGGCGTACCACGACACTTCATGAAACCACTTCGCCTTGTCAGACAGCTCCACAAAAAAAATACACAAATGATGTTACAAAAACCATTTTAACATATTCTAAGATATAGGATTTCATGCCTTTTTTTCCTCCCCAGAGCTCAGCACCATACACTACCCAGATAGCCTCCTAAGGACTTCACTGACAACACCCGCTAGGAAGTAAACCCGATCGATTGAAGGAGGTCACCTAGTCCAACACCCTCTCAGACATATGGGCAGTTTAAGACACTTCAGAGTAAGGTACAGGAAGCCTCATAAATAGGCAATTACATAATAATATGCTCCCACAGGGATTTTCTTCCTAACTGCAAGCAGTTAGTGGTTGGCTGTGCCCTGGAGCATAGAGATTCCTATCTGCATATAAACCAGTAAATCTACCGTGTAACAATGCAAATATTTATTATTTATATGCCTATCTAATCCCCACTTAAAATACTACTTTTCCCAACAGTATCTCTAGAAATCAAGGTCCACAGGTAATTGTGTTTTCTGCATTGAAGGAAACAATACAACTTTCAGCTGGCACGGACCTTGCTGAGGCATTACACATTATTAATCTTTTACTCAAGTGCTCGTAGAAATATGTCCCTAGACAACAAACTCTCCAAGGCTGGGCACTCTCTGCGTTTACTGAGCTACATAAACGGAAAAAATAAGTCGTGCTTTGAACCTGAAAAATAATGAAGAGGCAGTCTAGTATCAGCTCTGCTTTCCAAACACAGCAGATAAAAAATGGTCGGACAATTCCCAGGCAGATTGAAAGGACTGTGAAATGAAAGACCATGCTGAACATACCCTTTCTTAAAGTATGTATTAATTCCCAGTAAAAGTTCTTTCTGTACCACTAATTTGCTCTAGGCCAGCGAAGCACAAACGAGGAATTGTTGATATGGGACCCTATGTGAGTATTTACACATGAAAGCATCAATTTCCACACTTAAAAACTTTCAATTTCATTTCTTAAAAGTGTGGAAGTTCCAACATTGCTTACTAGAAGATGTGAATGTATTTTTATGTGAAGTATTTTCAGGGGTGTGCATTTAGCCATCGGAACAGCCAAAAACTCCTGCTAATATTTGGAAACATCAAAGAAAATCTCACAGTTCCAAACCCCTGGTTTGCAGGAGTACATTATCTACCCAGAGACGCAACTGGATGTCATGACTCACTGCACAATTTTATTATCTACTCTTAATTTTTCTCCTATACATACACTCAGCAGGGAGATGTAGCTTCTGCCTCTCATTCCCTTCCACTCCACCTTCCTCTCAGCACCATATTTGATTTTATCTCTCCTTCCCTTGAGTTGTTTTCCTGTTCCTACAGTCCCAGATCAGTGGAAAAGCTTGCCTTTAAAGTCACTTCACTTACCTTGTCTCTGGATTATAGCCCAGTATGTAGAAAAATGAATCCACTCGGGCTTTAAATTCTCTAGCAGCAAATATGTCAGAGAAATGGGAGATGTTACACTTCCCTCTGAAAGAAAGAGGGAAAAGGATATTAGAATTCTATCTTGAACAACAGCTATTTTAATTAAGTGCCACTGCAATCTGCGTGCAAGCCACAGACATTCTGGTGTTCTCATAAATGTCTAAAACACCATAAATATAATCCTGTTGTAAGAAATAACCATGCAGATTCTTCCCGTGGCGGAAAGGGAAGAAAATTCAGTTACGGTGTCTCAGATGGTGTTCTACAAACATTTATTAGTGCTCATTCAGCCAGCACACAGTCCTGAGGAGCCCAAATTTCAGACTAACCAACGGTATCTACCCCAGAAACACCATCCCAAAAATGTCTTCTTTTCAAAGTTTTTACACTTGCATCTTCAAGGAACCCGCAAAAATTCTACTACGCCTCTTGTTTGGGAAGACAGCTTTTAATTTAGAAAGCTAAATAAAACTTCAGCTTCATAATACTTCCAAATAAAAACCAAAGCTGTGCAGGTTTTAGCGAGACTGCAATCCTAACAGCGCAAATTCCAAACACACAAACGTTTCTTCCCTCCGATATGTAAGAGGGTAAAACACAGACATTGAAAAAAGAGAGAGAGAAAGAAGGATTTATTAGCTTGTTCTGCAGCAGATTGTTAATAATTCTTTTTTAATAGTTTGTTGATGAAGTCATTAGCGCTCAGGAGGAGCAGGAAGACTAGATGCAAGAAGTTGCATCTCATTTCCATAAGGGTTTGTTGGACTGTTCGTGTTCAGCAGCTGCTCGGGTGTTGCCATTCAATGCATTTACTGCCACCAAGTAAATCGATCAGAAGCAGGCAGAGATAAAGAGGCCAGACAGCCAAAGAGTTACTGCTTTTTATCTAAACCCGATTCAATGCAATAAACAAAGCACAAGATTTTGCTATTTTTCAGTACGTCAAGCTTTCCATTATTAATACGGATAGCATCTCTCTTCACTTGTATTTACTGAATAGTATTTGCTATTATAAATAAGCTGCTACGGGGCTTATTTAACATTGTAAAAAGATTTGCCAGTCTTGGTTAAAATTGAATGAAGTGCTATTGCCACCAGGACACCAAGATGAATAATCATTTTGCCTGTAATAATACCAGATCAGATTGTCTAGTCTTCTCAGCAGAGCTTAAGAGCACTGCACGCCTGAAAAACTGCACTAGAAAGTCACAGTGCTAAGCTGCCTTCCCTTCCTAACCCCGTCATGGCAAAGCACTTCAAAAGGGCTTGCCCATCACCTGCCACTGAGAACTTGGCCTTGGTACGTGAGCTCTTTGAGACACGTCACCTACAGCAGGTGAGGAGAAAACACACCAGGAGGACGAGTAAAGTTGCAGATGGTTTGAAGACAAAAATCAATAGAGCTCTCCTGTGAGCCTGGGCCCCATAATTGTCCCTCTGATTGCCTCATTCTCAGTCAATTGCCTTTTTGGCAAAGGACAAAGCAACACTGGATATTGCACAGGTCATGCCAGGTTGTAATGGAACATTAACAAGGTCCATAATTGAGACATCATGCAGAAATACTGAAAGACAAACTTGTTCACTATTATTTATTTTATCCGTGGTACGCGAGGCTAGTTTCCTAGTTTGGTCATTTGGAAAGAAAGAAAATGAGAACGGCCATTTATTTCGATGTTTCACACTAAATTCACATTTTAAAAGTATTTTGGGGGAAAAAGATTGAGTTTCCTATCAATATTTCATCTGACAGATAATGAGCTTGCACCCTCTGTCTCCATGAAATCGGCACGTCTTGTTCACAGCATTTCAGACAAGTACTACTACACAGTGCCACAAAGATTCACCACACAGGTAAAAAGGACATAACTTTCATTGCACATTTCTGCAGGTATCTGCAAGTATCCTCTAGTTAAATATTTTCACTGGTTAGAGCAGAAGATTGGTAGTTACAGTCACCGGTTTTATTTCCCAGTTTGTCATCCATTCCTTGTGCGACCAGAGCAATTTGTTAGCAGAGGGCAGAGAAATAATCTCATAACAAATTAGAATGTCACGTTAACTCTCAGGCATCACAATACATTCTGCCTACTCTGTGTTCTCAAACTGTAAGAACACCATGTGCAATCACCATTACGCTCACCTTGTACACTGAAAACTACTGACATGTAATAATCACCATTTGCTAGAAAAGAATCAACGATCTTTATCCCGGAAAAGTATATTCTCTCAGTTATCATCGTCTTTAGATACCATCTACAAACCTGTAAGAATTATCAAAAGTACGAACAATCCAGAACACAAAACAAGAGTCAAAACATGCCAACAAAGAATAACCAAAGAGCGACCTGAGAGGCGCCTGTGGTACTTGCTTCCAAACAAAGAAGTGGCAAATAAACCCCAGGACAGGCTGAGGAAGTGATTAGTCTGGTCTTTCAACAGCCCTCACTTTTTTTGGAAGGGGAGGAGAGGAGGTTATTTTTTAGGTTTGCTCGGCATACACATGTTCTATATTTATCTTTCCATTGTTATCTTTTCTTTAAAGGAAAATAAAAAAAAAAAAGCCAGAAATGATGTAGAAAAGAAGTTAAAATACTCCCAGGGAAAATTCCGCGCACATAGTTCAGCTTCTGTTTTAAGCAGATAGATTCCCAAGATTGGCTCCACCAAGCCGGCCAGCCCCCCACTGGCTTGTTTCTAAGCACACTGATTTAAAATTGGAAGGTGACCTTCTGTAACTCAGAAAAGACACTGTGGAATTTCATGAGATTAGAGTACACCACTGGAATTTTCCGAGTTTATAAAAAAAAAGGCCGCTATGTAAATCAAAGACTCCTTCCCACCCATAGAACAGAAGTTGCAGCTAGTTTGTCTTGAAGAGAGTGGCTTCAGCAAAGTGACTCTGAACGAAAAAAAAAGTCTCCAGATGGTTCTAGTGAAACACCATATGAACGTTATTATCGGGGAGATTATTCAATTTGCATTTTGACAATATCCATGCACGTTTGGCATGTAGAAAAATCTGCTGCAAAATAATGCCTCGCTCTTTCTATTTGAAAACACGGTTAAGTGATGGTGTCCCCTCAGCCTAGCCAGAGGTTAACCACTTAAGTAAAAAACCTGGTGAGTGAAGAGAGCAGCAACCTCCAGGGAAGGGCAGATAGTACAGAGAACCAGTGCAGGGGTCCATTACCTCCTGTCTGTACAGCTAGTTTTTAATGGAGCTCTTAGCTGAGCTGCAACAATGACAAGTGCCTCCGAGAAAAAGCCTTTAACGCAATTTAATCAGGGCAGCACACTGACAGTCGCTTTACCAGGAGATCTGTTGTTAGCAGGGAAATCAAACACGGAGGAGGGAAGGGCAGTATTTCTGCGGGAACTAGCAATAACCTAAATTGGCAAAGATTGGAAACTATCTTCTGAGCAACATTGGTTAACTGAGATTAAAACGAGATTGTAGAATTACAGCTCCTTTTTTGAATGAGAACAGATAACACAAGTTAATTACTGTAGGAGATGAGGAGGAAGCTGAGCAGTATGCTAATGATCCCTGCACAAAACCAGTAAAAGCACCTCTCTCAAGAAGGTTTTTCCTCCTCCATCTCTGAGCCACTGCACCACATCTTCTGTAACTTACCTGAGGGCAGCAGCGTGGTAAGTGTCAACATAATCCGAAATGAAGAGCTCTCGATTCTTGATAACTGGGTCTGTAATAACCAGCTCTCGTCCGGAGTCTGCCAGAAAGCAAAAACACAAACAAAAAGCCACCAACACATTAGCTGTAATCTGAAAGCATCCACCACTGCAGGTACTGTTTTACAGCTCAAAGTCTGAAGATGTTTCTCAGATACATACTCCTGAGGATTAAAAAACCCACTCAGCTTCTTTACATGGCCTGTAAAGTAGGGAA
Organism: Ceryle rudis; assembly: GCA_033439905.1. Lineage (NCBI taxonomy): Eukaryota > Metazoa > Chordata > Aves > Coraciiformes > Cerylidae > Ceryle > Ceryle rudis. The sequence goes on from JAAGNO010017787.1 coordinate 59,224, forward strand.
ATAACACTACCCATCTTTACACATCAGTTCTCCCTTGCCGTATCTAAAGAACTGCTGATGGGAAAAGAGCTTTTGGGGGCACTGGACGACACATCTCAGCCACTGACCACTAGAAGTGGTCACTCCTAGGTAAAAGGAGCTAAGCAGATGAATTTATCAATGACTTCTGGTTTCCGGGTTAAGGTTTTAGTTGTTTTGCCTATTTAATCTCAAATTGCCAACAAAATCTTGACATTGCTAACTGCCTAGTGCTCTGGCTCGGAGAAAAATGCCGATCTTCATGTTCAAACACAGAAAATATCCGTGTTAACAAAAAACTCTAAGACAACTTTTCCCATGACTTCTTTATAATTCCTTTGAAGAACAAAAATACTTCTCCGCATGCATGAGGTGTGCCATTAAAAAGCAGCTATGGTATCAAAAATGCCCAGTCTGACACTGTGCCTATAATCCCATTGTCAGACATTTGAAATCAATTAGTAAGAAAAATACTAGATTTGTGCAGCTTTTGCTAAAAGCACATGCAAAATGTCCTTTAATGCCTGCAAAAAGGAGAGCGGGTGCTCAACTTTCTGCTGTCATGCACCAAAAACTTGCTGTGTTCCATATTTCAAGCATCAACTTTTATCCTCACAATTCACCTTGGAATACCTTCAGAATTTTAAGTTGCCTCAAGGAAATTCCCCAGTAAGAATAGAAGCAAATGTTATGTCTCCCCTAGAGGCAAGAGATAAATGACACTGGAATACATACTAAGATTTCTTCTGCTTCTATTAAACCCAAGATCACGCTTGTTTTTGCAAGGAGAAAAAGGGGGAAACTCAGCTATGAGTGCTTCGGTTACATCTCTTCCTGCAATATTAATTACAGTGAGTATTCACATGTGCAAAGGAGCGTGAACATAAAAAAAATAATAATTTTGTTCTTGTGCCACTACAGCAGGATCAGAAAAAACAGGAGAGATTCACAATCTCTGCAGACAACTTGGTCTTCAGCCAGTTAGGTATTGCTGCACTCTCCGGAAGGCCTACAAAGGATCCAATGTTAATTTCTCTTTTCTGTTCTTTTTTAAGGCTTTAGTATAACACAGCACAGTATTTAAATCATGCCTGAAATCCATCTGATTATAGCTATGGTTACAGGACACGCACTAGTTAGAACAAGCAAGGCAAGTAAGAAACACCATCATCCATCTTCTAATACACCGTCTTCATCAACGGTCCTTGCTTGGTATCCCAGTGCAAGAGCATTCTTGCTTTCTGGACTGTTCAAACCTAAAATGCAGAGTACAAGTAAAGAAGGCCTTTCTCTACAGAGCCTAACTTACCATTCTCATTGTGTCTGTCCTGAACCAAATGCTGATAGACTGAATCTGGGACTTCAGACTGGCGATAGTACCATTTGACATTCATAAGGAGGTGGTCCCGTTTACTCTGAAAAAGAAGGTCTAAAAGCATTACTAAAAGGAAATCAGACCGCATCTGACACAATCTTCTCAAGTATAAAATTTGTTTTCACACTGAAGAAAACCTGAGGTAAGGAGAGAAAAAAAAAAAAAGAAAGGTATTTTCTATGACAATGGAACAAGGGCGATGTGCTAATGACAGGGTGATGTACAAGCTAGAGAAAGACAACAAGAACCTCCTGCATCATAATGTGGTTGTATCTCTCTGTGTATCTGGCCAGCGAATACTCATCTATTCACTAATAAAATATTAACCCAAGAGACAGGGATCAGAAAAGGATTGGAATTGTTGGCTTCACGCTCCATGATCCTAGTCTGCCCATCTACAAACAAGAAGTATTTATGGCCAAACACAGAAAGAAGATCACCAGTAACAACTTAATTCAGAGCAACCATTCTTAACAGTTGTAATCAAGAGATACCAGATTTATTTTTTCTCCCCAAGGACAGATGGATTCAGACATAATTGTAGATGTTCTTTATTACCCTCCTTTACACAAGGGAGTAGGATGCTGCACTTCAATCCCAATAATTACAGGCTCCGACTGCTCCCGTACCCCACAAAACAGCAAAATTTACACAATTTACACCAAACTCTCTTCCTCAAATGCTCCTTTTTCATTTGAGAATCCGGCTGCCAGTTTGTTCCTTCTTAGAAGGAAACTAAAACACCACATTAAAGAGAGAACTTTTAGATCAAGTTATTACAGACTCTCTGCTTCAGTTTATCTCTGAACCCCTTGGTAGTCAATTCTTTCTACTGCTCCAAAGCACTTGAAGAAACAGAGGAAGGCCTGAAGGGAAATTCACATTCTTTCGGCATGAGGCAGCTGCAAGCACCATTTGTTTTCTCTGGACTACAGTTCTCTAGACCCTTCTAAGACTGCTCTTAAAACATTTACAAGTTAAATCACAGGTTACTGGACCAGAAAGTTCTTATCGCCTCTCCTGTTCACATCAGCCTAATTGTTACAGCAATTTCCACCCTTTCTGCTTAACAAGCAACATCAAAATCTTTCCATCAAATACATTTCTTGAAGCCTTTGATTAAAACCAGATGTAATACCACAAAAAAAGCAGCTAGTGGCAGCATTGTGCCAGAAAAAAGTTTGTTAACTAATCCACTGCTACCCCATCTGCTCTTATGTTCCGAAGGCCTCAAAAAAACACTCAAAAACACACTAAGCACACTTGTGCTGTACAGGAAAGACCTGAACCTACTTCTGTTGAAAAACTGAAATAAAATAACACATCGGCAAAGGCAAGTTTGTCTAATGCATGAGAAAAAAAAAAAGTCAAAAGGCTGAGGCAATGTTTATTTCTGTTGCCTGCTGTTCAATAAACGTGCTCACAGACTTTTTTGTTCTCCTGAAATCAAGTTCAGTGTATCAGTTTTTATTCATAGTCTTTTTGAAATCTAAAGACAAAAAAAAAAGGAACAAAAAACCAACAAGCAAATGTTCTGTTACCCTTTTGCCAAGGGTTCGGGAATTCTGCTAGTGCTAACAAGAACTGGATGCAACAATGACGGGAAACATTAACCCAGCACTTCTCTGCAGATTCCCCTTGTGTTTCTTAGTTGAGACACTAAATCACACCTCTTGTGTTAGACAAGGCCCCGAGAGCACACACAGAAAGCATCCCTTTGTGGCATGAAAACTACTCGCTCGTGTACAGACCATTTACAAGCAGCACCAAAAGCTAATGCTTCCATTTTCTTGGTTTGTGCCATTCACGTCGGGTGTCTCAAATAATACAGCACTCCACGGAGCACCGGAAGAGAGACGAAAGGACACGTGTATCTGCAACCGTGAGGAGGACTATAAAGTACAGTCCTGAATTGTTTTGACAGCGGTGTTTTGGAATAGTAAATTAGATCGGGGGGGAGGAGAAGGACCAGAGAGCTACGCTGGGCTCTGCCAGGGATGGTGCTTACCAATGCTTAGCTGCAAACTACATCACCAGAAGTCTGAACAACAACCAGCAGCCAGTGGAGAGAGCTGAGAAGAGGAAATGAGTTACTATACATTGGTAAAAAGCTGGTGATGGAGAGAACAAAGGTAGCAAACGATGGACAAAGGGATCCAGCCCCATACGTGACCTTAGAGCGATTCTGCTACAAGGGGACAGTTTTGCAGAAAGAACTGTGGAAGTGCACAGATTTTGTGTGAAGGTAAATCCCTTATGTGCGCATACACGGAGATTATATCACAACGGAAAGGGAGGGATTAAAACTGCCAAATGTTTTCAATGCCTTGGCATCAGGCAGACCTGTGACTCGGAAGGTCACAGCTTTATTTTGTGTTATAAAGGAGATGGTGATGCAATCGCTTCACTTTCCTGTCTCAGTTTCTTATTATATCACAGAATAGCACAGGGCTTTTAGCAGCACAGGGATGAGGCTCAGGTCAACACACAAAGCCTTCTGATACACTTGGGTAGAAGAAATGAGTGGTTGGAAGGGAGGTTTTTACACTTGCTGCCATAATGGATCACTTCATTCTCCCAAAAGACTCTCCCGGTTTGTCCTTCTGTTGACGCAAAGAAGTTTCTGTTTATTGTGGGGTCTCCTGTAAACTTCATTGCAAATGCCCGAGTTCCCCAAGGAGTTTAAAATAAATAAATAAGTGGCATAGCAGGGGATTACACAAGAGCTTACCAGGAACACTCGCGCACTGGCGGACAATAAGGCAGTCAGAGCATTCACTATGTTTTGCAGTTTTACCACCTCATCACTCGAAACTCCCCTACCTCAGGAAAGCGTAACACCTACACAGAGTCCGGAGGTTTCTGCTTGTTCAAGCATTTCAACTGAATGGGAAGGCGCTCACTTCCCATTTTGAAACTTGGTTCTCAGACTCACAGAACATCTCGGTTGTTCTCTTCCCTGCGCCGCATTCCTGAGGCTTGCAGATACTCTGCACAGTGAAGGAGAACAACGTTTCCTCCCCTGAAATCAGATTCACAATCAGGAAGAGCACAGGGAATGAGATTGAATTTCAGGAGGCTGGCTGAATCTAAGAAGATTTCAGAGAAATGATTAATTGCCCTACACTGCAACCTGCCACCAGGAATGGTATTGACTTCTTTAGCCTGATCATCTAGTTGTGAGGCATTGTCAGAAGGGAAGATGACAAAGAAGAACAAATTACAGGGGTTTTCATAACACAGAAAAGGGGTTTTTCTTTTACTACACATCAGAAACAATTTATCTTTTAAAAAATACAGAGAAAAAAGAGGAAGTTGGAATTAGAGCCGAAAGAGATGATAAAAACAATAGACAATCAATGCAAACGTTGCGCATAAGCATCAATCTGAAACAAGGCGTGCACCAACTTTCTATGCTTTTTAACTTCTAAACCCCGAATATTATGAATTAAGCATTTACAATTAATTGTGACAGGAAAAGATGACCATACACAGCCAATGCACGTATCTTCAAAAAATGATCACACTTCATTTATGTATCTTTCGAAATGGAAAGCGGCACATGCTCCGTGACACTGACTGCTCTTCATCATTTGAGCCGTAACGTGCACACACGTGGCACGACTTCACGCCTTCGTGCGTAAGGAACCAGCGCGAAAAATACGGTCTGGGTGAGGGGAGGGCTTTTCTCTCTGTTCAACAGGGGCCTCCAGGACCCAGTGGGCTCCCAGGTGGAAATGGATTTCGGGGTACTCCTGTGAGTTTCTCCTACCGTTTGATCCTCATTTCCTGA
>JAAGNO010017787.1:64428-97532 GCA_033439905.1 Ceryle rudis
TCCTTCCTAAATACCTCTCTCTACCATGATTGCTGCGCTGTGTCCAATTAATTTAAAAGCCTCATCTTGAAAAGTATTTTCTGTGTCTCCTCTCCATCATGCATGTTGTGGGGGGTTTTAACCTGAAGTTTCAATACCCCCAAAAATATAAAATGCCTGTCAGCATCTTGTTTTTCACATTTGCATCCCTCCTTGCACAGAAATTCCTAGACAGGCTATTTTGTCAGCCAGCTTTCTAAATATGTATGTCATTTATAGAGCAGACTATACTGGGAGGTGTCAGGGTGCCAACTCTTGCGGTAGACAATTTCTTTTAGAACCATGTGCACACAAGAGAAGTGTCCCTAGTTCATAAAGCGTTACTTTTTTTTTTTTTTTACACCTTTACATATGAAAAGCTGCAGACAGTCACATGCCAAATTCAGACTTGCAGAAACCACAGCAATGGGAAGTGCTTTAAAGCCTCTTTGTCAGCTCAAAAAGATTCCCTGTGCTACAAAATTTCCATTCTCCTCTTAAATGAAAATATTGCCTATTGCTGCAGAACTCTAAGTACTCATTTGGGGGTTTTGTTTCTGCTGCTGTTTTGGTTTTTGTTGCTTTAAAAACAAACAAAAAAACCTCAAACACATACCAAAAACCCACCCACAAATCAACACGGATCAGTTTTGGACATTCAGTGAGAATTAGGTAAGATCTGTAAATGGATTAAAGCATCCCAGTTCACAAGCATCTGGTCAACTGCTATTCTGAAATGAGCCTCTCCCTTAAAAAAAAGGGGGGGGGGGGGAAATCTTGGAGGTTCTCTAAGTATGAATGTAGTGATTTCCACAGGGTTTGTAGCAATACCAAGGTGCCAGTTCTCTTTTAGAACTCACCTGAGAACAGAGTCACCGCACATGATAATTCCTATCTGAAGGGATCTCACCTCCTCTTCCCAGGGTGATGAGCAACCAAATTGTGCAACTGATCACAGATGTCCCTGCAGATTCTCTCCGAGGGATTTAAGCAGTATCCTTCATTACTTGCCCTATTTAGATACCATGTTAAATCACAACTAGCTTTGGAAACAATATACCAAATGCTGGAGATGACAGATGGGCACGCTGGAGCCAGTGCATAGTAGCTATTTGAAAGACACGAATGGCAAAATAGAAACATGGAAAAAGAACATCTTTCCTTCCATCTTTCCTTTCAAACGTATTTACATCAATGACATTTTTCTATCAGGAAAAAAAAAAATCATTATGTGATTAATTCTAAGTTACCGAATTATTTTATATTATTTTAACAATGATTTTAACGGTCACTCCACCCTTCAGAATAAACAGCTTGTGCATTGCAGCACAGAAGCTCTGGCCTCACAAAGCCAGGTTTTGAGTGGACATTATGTTTTTATTATTTTTTTTAAACACTAGAAATTAACCCATTCCTTTGGGGCATTGTTTGTGTGTGTGTCCCCGCAATGATTCTTTCCTTTCACACACACAGTTCTAATTACGCCCTATGACACAGGATTAGCCTGACTCCAACACAAGCGGTCGATTTGACTTGCTCCGCTCGCTGTGCCCCAGCCCTCCCCGCCACCTCGAATCACTACCCATATTACCACTCCTGCTGGGGAAGTATTTTCACACCTACTCAGTTTTGACTTTTACTAATATTCTAATGAGGGGAAAAAGAAAAATGAAGACCACACATACCAGACTCCCTGAGAGGAAAGGGGGGGGGGGGGGGGAAAGCAAGGAACAAACCAGGAGACAGAAATGAAACTGGAAATCAGGAGTTAAACAGATACAGCAAGGATCAATTTTCTTCCCACTCTACACCAGCACGTGTAATTTCACATTCTCAGGATATCATTTTGTAGGCTGTTTTCTAATTAAATAAGAAACCTGATCAGCTGCTTGTAAGCCAAGAAAACACAGCTTGGAAATAGAGAGGTTATTGCCACAAATGAATGTTATTTCTGTGGTTTATTTAATGCAGATGCATGTATATTAACACGTAATTATTTCTTGCGAGCACAGAAGCATTGTCAAAAAGGAGAGCTATCAGTATTCAGCAAGAGCTAAAAACGTTAACTAAGAGCACTAAATATGGCAACGTGAGGTTTAATCCCCTCTGCCCCTCAACAGAACAACCCCAAAGGCAGCGGCGCTTTTGGTTCCCGTCCTCTTAACCCCAACCAACACAAAGACTGCAACCTTTAAACCTGTTAGTGTTATCTAATGACTATTCCATCTACAAGAGCTTTTCTAATAGAAACATGCCTTGATGGCTTATCTCGGTGCACAAGGCAGGCCACAAAGAACCGCCAGCTTGATTGAGCGCGGTAATGGAAGGCAGGAAATGAGAAGGCTTGGTTAAGCCGCGGATAATCGATCAGTGTATTCAGTGAAGTGTGAGCTGAGCTGGGAATAAGCTGCCTGGGGTATCAAATATTGCTGTTTCCAGGGTAAAGTCCCATTTCTGTGATCTATGTAGGAGAAAGCATAATTTATTGACTAAACAATATAGGATTTTTTTTTCCCCCCACAATGTCTGGCTCTTTTCATTTTGTAATTGTTTACAGCAAGAATTTCCCTTGTATCTCTTTTATTCACAAGTCTAACAACTGAAACTCCTTTTGGAATTCATAAAGTCACCTCAACATGATAGAAATTAATTCAGTCTTGTGTACAAAGAACTCCAGAGAAGTAAAACAAGCACCACACTCACTTTCCCCCGAATGTCAGCCTTTCAGATTCAGCTGCATATGCACGTGAACAGTCATACACCCTCCTGGTGCACCTGACCTCAAGACGACACAAGAAACAAAGTCCTTTTACTCAGAGCTACTCTGCTTTGTTGAGAATATTATTTGTTCCACACCTCTACCCCGGTTTCTGCAGAGTTTGAAGCGAAACCGTTTGCGAGCAACGCCAAACATTACACAGTGTAGACAGGTTATTTGTAGACAGAGTTGCTTCCCACAGAAGGAGATGGGAAAACGTACAAGTTTCATACACATTCCTGTAAATCTCAGCCTACGTATGTACCAGTACATACAAATGCAAGTATAAAACAACAATCTGTTTGCCTACACCTTTAAACAGTTGCAAAACGTGACCAAAATTAGTCTTAAATCACAATTTGTTATCTGGAAGGGTGCGTTTTGCACGTTGTGGGGAGATGGCCAAGAGCTTAGAATCCCAGCTATCAAGGCTCAAGCCTATTGAAAAACACGAGGTGATATGCTACTTATCTGCATGTTAATTCATAGTAGCTGCCATATGTTGTCTCCTAGTGTGGGTGGTTTGGCATTATAGTTGCTAGACTGTCTTAGAAAAAAATAAAATATACAGTCTTGAGCTCACCAGAAGAGCTGCACCATCAAAACCTGCTGCGCTGCCATTTTACGAACACTAGATGTTCTGGTGGGAGAGCTATTAAGAGTCACAAGGCAGCAACTCTATAGCACGTATGACATACAAAGAATAAATATGGCAACTGAGAACTAGGGAAAGATCCATCAGAAGCTACAGCGAACAGCACGACGAGTCTGCATCAACCTTAGTGAATTCCACAGTCAAGCCTGTCTCATAACGATACAGGGTAGCTCTGAATTTTCTTCCTGCTTCAACTACATGCACTTGTAAGACAAAGCTAAACAAGCTGAGTTAAATTTAAGTGTATTTTTCTCTCTTCCTTCTGCTCTGCTCCTCTTAGCTCCGTCTTCTCCACTCTAACAAAAATCAACCAACATGTTACCTACCAGCTCTTAATTTTAATTAGTGTCACTCATTAATCTTCCCTTCCCGTCAATTTCTGCTTTCCTGATGTCCAAAGCAGCCAAAAATCAGCCCAGGTCACTCAAGAGCTGATAAACTATAATACAAAGCTATAGCTGGTACGCAGACCCAGCTCCGTCAGCAGACCTCCCCAGTTAAATCAGTGTGCTGGATTACTTCTTTGTCTTTTGCAGACACCTCAACTACTCACCCAAAGCAGGTAAGCACTTGCAGATTTAGAGGTCACAACTCCATTCTAGTCTTTAGGTGGGAAGTCTTACGTGTTAGCGCCTCACTAGTGAGCCAAATATCACTCCATAGGAATGGCATCAGTAAGGAAGGGAGCTCTGCACTCCTAAAATGGCACTTTAGTGATAAGATAAATCCTCTCCAGCATCCTGATAACAGCTTCATCCTCAAAGAGCTAGTAACTCTAAGCTAGATTCAGATTTGGACAACAAACTACTTCAGACACCTCTATTCCCTCCTCCTACTACCGTTTTCCAATGTTTTCAAACCCATGTCCTCAAATTATTTGCTTCCAAATGAACTGCCAAGGGGTGCATGTCAGCAATTCCCCTTGACACGGAGAGGCTGACATTGATTATGCTGAATGCCAACAGCAGGCTATCAATCTGTGAACTGGGCATCATATTAAAGAAAAAGGAAACAAGGAACAAATGAAAACACCATTAGGCAAAGAGTTATTCCTTTCCAAGACCTATGCCCATATGGAACAATAGCTTTAATAAGACACTTGCCATGAGCCAAATAGAAATTAAAAATCTGTCTTGAGCCTTGAAAAAAATATTCTAAAAAGCAACTGTGAAATAGCCAACTGAAATGGACTTTTTTTTTGGCTTTACCAATTTTATTAAAGAATAGTTAACTATTTAAAAATCTTATTCTTGGACAGTGTTTCTTTAGGGTCATTAATATTTCCCACGAAGCCTCCTGCTTTCTACCGACAGAACAACAAAGGGAAGTATGTAAAAAAACCCCTCTTCTGTATGAATTCTTGTCACGAGTTACAGTTACAGAGTTCCGCGCTTTTATACGTGCAAGAGAAAGTACATGGAATTATAAAAATGAGTGCATGCTAGAATTGATCAAAACGAGCCTAGATGGCTACTGGTAAATGCAGCTAGGAGGGTATCTGTCAGCCATCTGTCAGAGCAGAAGAGATTTCAATACATTCAACTTCTAACCAGCCTTTTGTACCCGGGCTCTGGGGACTCCTCTCAATATCAAAAAGAATCCCATCTTTTTTCACTGGAATTCCACTCATATTCACACCCCAGAAAATGTGATCAATCAGCAACCAACATCATCATCCTTGTTTTTTAAGATTACTAAAGAGGTCAATTGGGACCAAACAAGAATCTACTCTACACGGTCTTTGCTCAAGTTGTGTTTTCTACCCAAATTCCAGAGGCAATTTCCTCCTTACCTACAACGTTCAAAATTAATCCCATATTCCCTACTTTTAGCTAGAAGTGACACAGAAAGAGGATCTGGAACAGCACCCTTACATCCCACAATGCATCTAAAAAAATCAGATATTCAATATACATTCATTCACAGAGTTTTTTAAACTTTTGAACAATCCAGAGAACAGAACTGAACGCAGCCTCGCCTGAATCTTCAAAGAGAAAGAGAACTTACGGCTGTTACCCGAACGAGTAGATTTCTGTATTTAAAACAAACTGTAGTATTTATTCCAAAAACATTTCTGCTTATTGTACCAAGACCTAGCAAGTCACCCATTTTCCTGTCAGCGGAATACACTAAAGTACGACCAATACCCTTAAAATTTCAGGGCGATTCTAAATGACAAAAGATAATTTCATCTTGTAAAAAAAAGCAGTTATGCTTAAAAACCGACTGGCTTAAAATAAAACTATCATAAGATCTTTCATGAAGGTTATGGGTCATTGCTTACTACCTCATTTAATCCCTTTGTGGTATCTTTCTGCTCCGTTTCCCTTTTATGTTCTTTGAATCCCATCTGTGGTTCGTGGTGTCAGTTATGCTAAGCAAAAGCATAAAGTAACCACACTATTACAGTGCACAACTCCCCACGAACAAGCCTGTTTAATTATAGCTGTCAGGGCTGGGAGACAGTGCGTCCACCCGTTCCCGCCCCCGTGAAAGCTTCTGTGGCACAAAGCGCTTTCCCCAATCGACTGCGCCCTTCTGGGGGAAAATAAACAGCTGGCTGCACCAGCAGATCCAAAGCAGCTAAGTGTGTATGTATCTGATGAAACCTCTGCAGGTCAGCTTGGTTTGTGCTCTTTGCACAAAAGCCCAAGAGGAAAGCAGAGCACAGATGGACACTGTAGCTGTGGCCAGTCAGTTGGGTCCATCCCAGCTTACGACTTCTGTTCCAGCCGGCCACATCCTCACGCAACCCCCACGTAACGGCGCTGATGAAGATTCCTCGCGACACACAAAGCTACTGCATTTCCACACGCACTTATATGCGGTGCCCTCGGCTCGGTGGCCCAACACCCACCGATGCAGCAGTGGAGAAGCCACAGCTCAGCTATTATTTCTACAAGTATCACGAAAGCCCCATACGAGAGAGACAAACAGGGGGGAGAAGCCATTAATAGGCTGTAATTAAAATCATTCCAGGAGAAAGCGGTAAGCGCTGTTTCTGAGCGCCGCATCCCTGCTCGTGTTTGCTGCTTCTCCAAACTCCGCTTTGATTACAGATTATGCCTTTCCCAGAGCCACAAATTTGGCAGCGAGCTGCTGACACGGTATTGACAGCGACCCTCCTTAACACACGGGCTTATTAGCATTTCTATTGCTGCACCGCACGCGCCACACGTTGGGCATCAAATACACTCTGTGTCAAGCATAATAAGCAAACAGTTACCTAACAACTAATGGTATTACAGATGCATTTAACTAATCATTGAATATATGCTCTGGTAATTAAATTCCATTTAGGTTGGGTTTTTTTTAAGCATTATCCCAAAGAAACGCAGCACTGGAAAGAAGATACCGTTCAGACCGCGCCTGACATTTGCCATTAGACGTCATTTAGAGAATATAGCTCAAATCTAATTGCTGAGCACCACCAGCCACAGTGTTTATCACTTCTATTAAAACAAGCAGCACACGGCACTGGGACTATGTGAAGCCATCGCATATATGGCTTAAAGAGATTCTCACCTTTTAAATATCAAGAGGCCACATTGTCTTTAACATCTCACTAAGAGGTTTACCTTTTAACAAAGAGATGCCAAGAGCTAAAGGATAAAACAATCAGGAGACAGTTTGCTCTGCAAACCCAGTGCAGAGTTTGAACAGTCATAGGGCTGTTAAAATAGCGTCTGGTAGTCAGGGGAATTTTACGACAGGAAAAATTTAAGCACCTCTGCAAACTGGCCCAGTTAGCTAGCAAGCTGGGTTGTAAAATTATAAAAAGGAAAAAAAAAAACCCCATAAAGAGTGATGAGCCAGACCCTGTGACTTGGCTATTTCACCACATAAGCAAATGCTGTTCCTAGGAGGAAACAAAACGCGTTTGGAAAATAAATGCTGGGAAAGTAAATGTTTCCTTGTGCTTCAGGAACACTGAAGCAGCATTTCCTTATGAAATGGTCAGTTACTGACACGTTCACATCCTCTGGGAAACTGCACCTAACAGGCTGTGTTACAGAGAAAGCTAATATTTTAAACCAGAAAACAGAAGAAAACAGTTTTCTACATCTGCTACATATATATTAGGGTGTCCAGCCACTGGCAGATGTACGGGGTGATGCCATAGTATTAGTAAAAATAATACTGCCAGTAATTAATGTGAAACAAACCTGAGCAGCTAATAGAGAAAACAAAACAGCAGTCTTAAAAAAAAAAAAGTCAATTTATAGAAGATATGACTGTATCTTGCTACGTAGGGGATTTCTAATGCAGACTGTTGCTGTCTGCTCCGATATCAATAGCTAGAATTAGCAACAACACTTTTTTTTTTTGTATTTATATGTAAATCAGCACTAAATAAATATACCCAAACCCAGGTCCACAGGCTGCAATCTAATCTAGACTTGTAGATTGGAAAGATGGCCTCCATTCATCTGGAAATAGCTAGATATTGAAAATGCTAAAATCTGAAATAACTACACTGGAAGAAAAAAAAAAAAAAAAAGGATGCATTTACCTGCTGTAAAAGAAAAGAATGCTCAAAGGAAAAGTTGGGAGAGGGGTACAATGAAATAAAAAAAATCAAACCCCACCACATTTTCTCAGATGGTCAAAGTCATGCGTGGACATACAGACAGCTAAAATGAATCGCAAGAAAAGAAGTTCTGAAACAAAGATATAGAGCTTTTAAACATACAAGACATCTTCTGCACTCTCATCTGAATTAAGTGAATACAGACAGCCAAGGTAATAAACAATTCTAAGGTTAATTGTTTGTCTTGGGCAATATCATCATCACAGCACTACATCTGTAACAACTGAAGCTACTAATCGCTTCCATTTTAAGAAGTCACGGTGTTAATTCAGTCAGAGATCCAGCAGGAGAATGCTTTGAGACCAACCAGAAGCTCCCTAAACCATTCAGTCCTCCTGTAGAATTCAAATTAATCTACCTTACTGCTAGAAGCACTGGATGGAACCCATCTTTGCCAGATTCAAATGCTCCCAATTCAGAAATGGCCACGTATTGCTACTGGAAGTTTATAACTCCCCCACTGTTCCGGGCACAGGGATTTATACAAAGCTTATCATCATAGTCGATTTTTATTCCACACTTATTGAAAACAACAGGACACCTGATTAAGAATTCTGTGGGCAACCATTGCCCATAATTGCAGAAACTGGCAGAGCACCTGACAAAAAAATTCAAACCAATTCATAAAGCAAACCAAAACCCACTAACCAAGTGTTACTAACGGAAATTTGCATAAAACCTTAGTTGTGACTGTTGCTTGTCCAAGCTCATGTATTTGCCTGCACAGACCTCACGCTCGAATGCTTTGGAAGTTGTGAGAATGCCACCAGGCTGCAGGGGACCTCCTGTATCGCTTGGAAATGAAGAGGGGAGGGGCAAAAGAGAAAGAAAAAAGGCAAGACAAAAAGAAGTCCTAGCTCACTGTGACCCTGACCCTAAAATGTATGGAGCTACCTGAGTGTTTATTACCTGGGAAAAGTGAAATCAAATATTCATGCCTGGCACAAGCAACACTGACAAATCCATTTTCCAACACTTGAACTTGTGTAAACTACAGCTCTTGCCCTGCAAGAGCTTTCCAATGAGCACAGCAATAAATGAATCTTTAATATAATGCAGTATTAGCTCAAATTTAAATATTTACTAGGCAGTTAGCGTATTTCAAAGGCAGGCATGTTCCAGATACTCTCCCAGCTGTTTATTTCCTGGCCCAATGTCTTTACTGACAAATATCAGCAACGGTTTAATCACCTCTGCACATTCAGCATCCAAAGGCAAATACTGAACACCAACTACAGCTACTGCACGAACCCTCTGCAGCGTCAAGAACAGTCAGCGCGGGGGGAACAGGGGCCATTCAAAGGACATGTCCTTCCTAATCAGAAGTGAAGATCATACGGTACACAGACTTACACCAAGTAGCAGGTTACACTGCAGAGAGCACCAGACAGCTGCAGTTTCCAGATGAAAGATTTATGATGATATTTTACCACAGTTAATGGAATTTTGCACTTCAGAGTGTGAAGTTTTTAGCTTAAAGGCCCAAAGTACTTCAAAACTCAAACGGCTTATATTGAAAGGCTGTTCCGAGGGCTCAGAAAAGCACACAAAACCAGCATCTGAAATCAGTACACAATTTTCAGATATTTTCTTACAAATTTGCCTCCGCTAATGCACTCAGTCGCAGTCTACACCGACAATCATCATCTTCTTTGATCGCGAGCGCAGCACAGGGAGCAAAAATTGCTGGGTTTATGAACAATTTTGTAATATAAATATGCGAAACTACAACACTTCAGAACCAAAAAAAAACCTAAAGGAATAGCGGCTTCCTTTTCTGAAAACATATTTCTCACTCTTTTCAGCAACAGGCGTTCTGAAAAGCATCCAAGGGAATACTTTTCTGCAGGTTTCTGACACGCGTTGCACGCATTGTGCGCTATTACACAGCACGCACCTTCTGCCTCACTAGGTCCTAAGGTTCAGAGATATCAAAGCACCCATTTGGCTGTTTTTTAACATGAAGAATATGAAAGCGCACACTGAAGCTGGTCCTTGTTAGCAGGCTCTTTAAGCTCAAAGAGAGCAATTCCCTTGAAAACTGTCACAGCATTTTTGCAATCCATAAAGAGGGAGTTCAACAGCCTTAGGTCACTAATCATAACTACAGTAGATACAGAGCATAAATTATGGCTTTCTATTTCACAGCAGTGAATCGTGTATATTCTTTTATCTTATTTACTTGATTCTTTCTCTAAATCAAATATTCTAGACACGTTTAGCCAGCTGGGTGTAAACAGCTGCAACTCCTTTCTCTAAGGTAATATTCATAGCATTAATGTTCCATCTCCTTTCCTTTCTGCAAGGTTAGGTGTAAACCTCATCTTAACCATTCCCCCTCTTTTTATACACGACAAACATACCGATGCCACATTTAGTGCTGTTTCTACCCCACAGTTACTTGTAAACAAACTGGTAAGGCTGTCAAGTGGCCTTCTCTCGAATCAAGAATCTTTTCTGTGTATGAAAGCTCTGTTGTGTAGATGAAGTTGAGCACTTGATACAGCATTCCTTACCTGAGGCATACTAACAGTCCATAGGGGTGGATGGAGCAAGGACTGCTTTACACAACAATACAGCTTGTATACTTTCCAAAAAGAAAAAGTTCAAATAAAGTTTAACATTTCGTTAGCACAAGTTTGTCTCAGTAATTTTGCATTGTTTTTAACCTTAAAATGTGCCAAGAAACAAGACACAGAAAGAAATAAGATTTAAAAAATGCAAAGAAGTTCTGCTTAGAAAGCAAAGCAGGACACTTATGCACCACTAATGTAATTAGAGTTATTTTCCTTTTAAATACCCTCTAATGGCCCAAAACGAACTCAGGCTGATGTAAAAATCAATCACTTTAATCAAAATTACAAGTCCAAATTCTCCATGGATTAGCGTTCAGTGACTACAGAGTCAAAAACGCACATCCATCAAATCTCTCCTTGTTACTTGCTCCAAGTCCCAAGTAGGGAAAAGAACCAGTGCTCTAGTTTACACAAACCCTGTGAATGCCTGGCTCAGGCAGACAGGCTGCTCTCCAGCCCCAAAGCCCCTTTTTGGCTCTGAACAGGCCACCTCACACCTGCCTTCCGTAGAGAAGAAAGAAGAATTTACTAAAGATCTGAAACTCTATTAGACAGTCACAAGGTGGAGCTGACTTGAAGCATTTTCCTAAGAGGCTCAATCTGTGTCTGCTGCATGAAAAGGGGATGTTTTGCCTTTTCTGCCACTCAGACCCAGAATACATTCCAGGTATTCAAAGAGCATCTGTACTCATTTCCCTTCCGCTCTCCAGCATTTTTTACCTCTCACCAGCAGCCTTCTAGAGCAGATATCTCGCTTATCAGTTTTTAATCTATATAAAATCAACACCCCTTACACTGTGAGATGCACTAACTGCACATTTCCCAAAGACAGACCAAATAGTCCCTCGTCTTCAAGAACACACTCGCCCTACACAACAATCACCCGCCGAGACCAGGGGTGGTGCATGGAAAGGACCCATCAGCCGTGATAATCAAGACAACTGACATTTCAGAACATACACCAGTTGCCCAATGCCTACCACATTATCCACTGCTTGATAGTAAAAAGGAACAATGACTGACCTTTATGGACATGGACAACTGCTAACTGCTTGAGCAGCAGCACAACAGAGAGGCAAGAAATGCTTGCAAGGGTAGTTACCCGTAACTGAAGATGAACACACACATGTGCCAATAACCTCAGGTGTCCCCAAGTCCTGATGTTTTAAGGAAACTAGGGAAAATGAGGGGATTCACTGGGAGGGTGGTGAGACACTGGAACGGCTTGCCCAGGGAAGCTGTGGATGCTCCATCGCTGGATGTGCTCAACACCAGTCTGGATGGGGCCTTGAGCACCCTGATCTAGAGGGAGGTGTCCCAGGAATGTTAATGAACTTGCACTGTGACTCAATTGCACTTTCTCCAGCGTGGCTGGAAAAAACAAAGGTGTCTGGTTTATATTATTCATTATTCTTTTCTGCCTATATTTTGTTTTCAAGCATCCAGATAGGACACAGAAGCTTAGAAGGAGGCTCGTGCATCTACGCTGCCCTTACCCATACACCTACACCATAGCTGCTATGCCACCTTCACAGCTACGGTAACACAACCCCGAAACACCGCTCCCCACTGAAGTCATGGTTGACACGTATCAGTCTGGGTAGCTGGAGGTGGGATGTTTGTGTCCTACACCTCCGCAAATTACACCAAGCAATTGATTTTCACAAGAGCATTATCACTACCTTGACGTGCACTAGGAAGCACAGCAGCGAGGCTGCCCTTTCCCAGCACGAGGCAAGCAAGCAAATGGTGAGGGATGGGACAGACACTCAAATGTAGTGACCACAGTGACATTTCCCATTCCTTAAGGAAAACCATTTTGAAAGCAGGAAAACAAATTTCTTTAATGAATCATCTTCACCAGCTTACGAAGCATAACAATGTATCTTTGGAGACTCAGCACAGACACAAGAAATCTGACAGTGCTCAAGTACCCCCAAATGACCAGAGAGAAAATTTCAACTTCAATAATCCTAAAGGTCAGAAGCATTATTAAACATGACAGATGCCCTCACTATTCAACCTAGAGGACATGGCTAAATTTATTCTAACTCCATTTTCTCTTGCTACATGTAAAGCAGCTAATGTACCATTTCATTTTTTTTTTCCCCTAAAAGCTAGAAATAACAATCTTTCTTCTCCATATTTTCAAGTTGACACTTACTGATTTATTTAAGAGTCAATTATCTCAGCACCAGGTGGAGGAAATTGCTACATTTACTTTGGGTAAGTAGGAGGAAACAAGACAGTAGAAAAGCAATAAAAAAATAGCAAAAGGTGCTGAAGGTGACGCTGCCATGACCTACCAAAACTAAAAATATGGGCAAGTCAAAAATACAGAGGGATGTTAATCAATTCTACGGTTCCTGTATCTACAAACAAGCCACTGCTATTAAAGGTGTTCTCATATACAAATTATTAGCCACACATGTCCCTCTTGGTAAGGCAGCACGGGAAGAGCAATCCCAATTACACCCAACCACGAGTGGTGTGTTCTTGGTTTTCCCTGGTTTCATCCTTGGCTCAGTCAGATGGGGCGGGTGTGTTGCTAATGGAATTTGTATTCATTGTGCCTCCTACTTCCCTTTTTATTAAATTAGGGGAAAAAAAAATAACACAATAACAATTTTGCAAGCTGAGCACAGGATTTCAGTCAGTCCTATTTTTGTCCCCCCCGCGATTCTTAGAATTCCCTTTTCTGTTTTACACAGAAGTCAGCTCTCAAAACTCAAAGCCTTAAGATGAATGGGAGCAACGTTCTGATTTAAAACAAACTGACAAGTATCATCAGCTCATGTTAAGGCCCTGTCCACCATGTTGTCTCTTCTGGAGCGTAGAGAGAAGGCAGTGCACGCACAGACAAGCATCTCGCCACCGGCAGCAGCGCGGGATGGTCCAACCACCCCGCTGCTACGGGAAGGGCTTCGGCAGCTACTTGCTGGAGCCAGTGAAAGAGCTCACAGAGCCTTTGTCAGGGACGAATCCTCAACAGCCTCCAGACAGGCTTTCATTTTTCGCGTGGCAAGAAGCCAGCAATGAATATTCTGGTTGCTGGCCTTCTGAATGCCAAGCGGTGCAAAAGCAAACAGGGTAATTGCATGAAAAGGGAAAAAAAAAAAAACCAAACCACACACAAAAATGTGGATTATTGTGTAGGTTTTGTTTTGTTTTGTTTTCCAGATGTAGCCCCCAAGCTGCAAGGTCTGGATTTCAATGGTAAAGATCTAGGCCATAGGGAGGGGAATGGTGGAAGAGCTGGAGATGAGCCCTAAAATGCATATGTACAGTCTTAACTCCCAGCTGTTTCACCTGTTTTAAACCCTCAAGTAGGAATACGCTTTCCCTTTCCGATAGGCAACGATGCAATTGTGACATAACATTGTGGCTCTGGATAAATCCATTCAGCTGCATTGCTGCATTACTGCATTACACTATCAGTGCCACTCAGAAAAACAAACGCAAAAAACCCCACAAAAACACTGAACATTCTTTACTCGACAAAACGATGCCACCAGTGAAGTGACAGATCTCTGCCAGCATCAACCAGGTCTGAACACAGAGTCCTCTCACAGCCCTGTGCACCTTGGGAATGCAAGATATGCTGGTTGAGCTACTTCAGAAGAGATGGTTCCCGCTCCTGCCTTCAGAAGATACACAACAAAAGCAAATGAATGCTGCTCTCATTTTGAGCCAAGTTCAGTGAAACTCCAATACCCATAAATCCAAAGAGCAGCCTCATTCCTCTTTCTTCAATTCTGACCTCTCATCTGAAAGACATTTCAAATAACTTGCTAATTTAACACACCAAAAGCAAGCAGATCAACTCAACAGTTCAACAGTCTGCTACTGTAAAAAGATTTATTCCTTCTCCCCCCTCCCCCCCGCACATATGACAAGACCAAACCCTACTGTACAGCACAGCTTAGATCTGGGTGAAAATTCAAAGTGTCAGCTGGGCAAAAGTGAACAAACAAACAAATCTATTGAGAAGCATTGTAGAAAGGAAGGGAATTATCAAAATGGATTCATACGCATCTAGAATAATTTTAATACAAAATGCCCAGCAAATCTCCCTGCACTTCTGACAAATCACCAGCTGAGCTAAATCCCAGATAATGAAACATTGTAAGAAAGGCTCTATTTAATAATTTAGCCCCTGTCAAGGAGTTTGTATTGATTCTTGTTTTCAGCACAGGGAGAGAATGTTATCTTCAGCCTTACGGCTCAATGACAGCATCAGTGAATTTAATCACTGTGCAGCTCCTGCCATGCAATCCTTAAACTGTCACCTCTGATTCTTCAGCACTCCTTGCCACTTCCTCCAAAGCCCCCTCCGCCCACATTTCCATACCAATCTCCCACCCCACGCATGCCCCACTGTAATCACAGGAGCATTTCAATCTGCTTCACATTAGACATAAAAGCCAATCTCATTCGCAGACTACGTTTTTTATTTTAAATAATTCAGAACTCCTTCAAATGTCTCATTCATCCACCTCTTATTAGCACGTCTGCTCCGTACCTTAACAGCTAAGCTAGCCGTGCCGAAGGCGGCATTGAGCAATCGTGGGACAGTAGTTCTAGCACAGGTTTTGAGTAGAAAGAAAATCTTTCAGCTTTTTTCTTGGCTGGAGAAGGGGAGATGAATCTGGAGAAGCAAGAATCTATATTAATCAGCATTTTTTCCACACCAAAAAGGAAAGGTCATCCTGCCTCATAACTGGCCAGGAAAAATTAGCCCCAGATTAATTCAGCTGCAGTTCAGGAACAGAACATCAATTCAGCTACAAACAGAATGAGACTTTTAAATATATAAATGCTTGTGGCTACAGAAGCCTCACCCAGGTATTTGCATTCAAAAATACTAGCTCCTGTAAAAGTGCAGAGAATAACAGATGTAATTTTCACATGTTTGCTAAAATGAAAGGCTGTATGCAGGAAGAATGCAAAGAAGAGGAAGCATAATTTAGAGAAACAGGTTTCTTTTCAGTTTTCCTTTTTTTTTTTTTTCCCCCCTATGCGAGACTCAAGACTTTCCATTTTATAATCCTTTGGATCACAGTAAAATGATCCCACAGGCCCACACAGACAAGGTCATCATACACAGATTTTCTATTACAGGGCACTAGCGGCATTTCACAACTGTCTTTTTATGCACTTCTGCCTTTCCATCCAGACTATAAATTGTTACAAGGCCCTGGGGCAATCCAGCTGTATGCTCCATTCAAATCAGGCTTCAAGGAGAAAAGCACCACAGTCAAGATGCTTCAATCAAGTAAACATACAGACACAAAGGGCAACGGCATCACAATTAATAATGTTTTCTTTTGTGTGGCAAATTAACCATTTTTCTGTTTTAAAGTTTCTCTCTGATGCTGGGATTCAAAGCGTAGCCCATTAGCATTTTAAATGGGACATCAAATTAAGGCAAAATACGATCAATCAGATGTGTGCTGCTGAAATCCATGTGCTGGTTGGGTTTTGTCTCTCTCTGGAAAAAAAAGGAAAACCTTCAAGAGGAAATTTGGACTTATTTATCAAACAGTGGAAATTCACACCAACACAGGTTTAAATGGCAGGACCAGGGGTCAGATTTGCAAGAAACATTATGTTTGTACAAATAAGCCTGGATCACAGTCAGCGTTATCCTGTTATGACCAGCAGCTATGTGCTTCTTTTGGCTCACAGTTATCACCCTCTGCTTTTGTTTAACTTCTCACTTCTTATCACAGAGCAAAAACCGTATGAACTTCCTGGATGACAGTTCCACTTTCTCTTTCATTTTGGATGTATCTTTTTTTCCTCTTTCAACTTAAGCCGGAATTGCCTTAGTTTCAGTAAATCAAGCAGAACTTTATCTTCAATACACTCCTAAGTGTAATGCTCCGTGACCAGCTACACTTTCAAATCAGTACACTCTTACTTGGAAGGGAAGATAAAACTTAAGGAAGTTCTGCATTGTGCAGAATTAGTTTCTTTCTCCCAAAACATTCATTTTCCATACACTTAATTTTACTACTGATCTTTCCAATTGCCACAGCTCTTTGCTACTTTTTATATTTAAATTGAGACAAGTGATCAAAGCTGGATACACATGGGTTTAGATGCATTACAGAATTAATATCTTCGTATCTGAAATGCAATTGCTACTGTTGCATCGCTTCTTTAAGCCAAGAGCTGGTTATTCAGGTAAGAACGACAGTTCTATCAGGATAAAACAATCTTGTAACACTGCAGGATTTTTTTTGCACACAACACTCTGAAGCAGCTACCATCTCCTGAGGAAACAGTTCACACCACCAGACAGATCAAGACCTTGGTACAAAGTGTCCATGTCGCTGCCCCTCTGCATAGAGACCCCTTCTTGCTTAAATTATCTTGGACTTTCAAGAATACTCCTGTTGGATTTCTGACTCCCATTGGGCCACAGAGCTCTCCCTAAAGCTGGTTTAGTTTATGTAACTGGTATGTGTGTGTGGAAATGGTTACCTAACCAGCCTCATGGGTGAGTTCATATTATCGTTAACGCATCTGCACAAAGGACAGAGCTCGGCCAGCAGCAGACAGAGGCTGTCCACAGCACCAGGCTGTCCACAGCAAGCCACTCGGGAAGAGAAGGCAGCAGGGTGATTGATGATCCTTGGCTTTCTAGCATCATAGGTTTCCACACCAAACAAATTACATCGTTGAGAATATCTAGAACACCTCATCGTGCTTCTCTGGTAAGCCCTCTGCACACCAATGGCAGATCAGTCGAGATCTTTAGTCTTACCTACGTATCCCTGCCTCACCATTCCACGCTCAGTATAAACTTCTGGCCAGCTCTATAGACTATACACTGACTCCTTCCTCCCCAGCCTGCAGGATGGAAAGCAGCTTCTCTTCATTTCAGTGAGGTCCTAAGCAAGGGAGCATCCAAAGCCACCTCAGTGACCACAGTGCGTGAATGTTAACTGAGTTTCTACATATTAATTGGATTTTCTCATAAGAGTCAGTCATCTAAGTTTTAATCGTATATTTTCATCATCTGGAAGTAATCACAGTCAACATTTTAATTAAGATAGAGAATGGACAATTTTAGGACTTGTTAACCATTAGCAAAGAGATAAAGAGAAACTTCACTGTTCCCAATACAGACTATAATGCAAAGAGTCTGTCAAGGTTTAAGCTACAACAGAATGCCATTAATTACTACTATTTAACAAGAAACTGTAACTGGGAAGCTATTTCCTCAGTCTGATCAGATTCCAAAGCTGTTTCTTCAAATGGCCTGATCCAAAAATAAATTCAATGAGATTTTTCCATTTTCAAAACATAATAGTCTTCAATCAGAAAAGGAAAAAATAGGATAACTTTTCTTTTCTGGAGTGCAATGAAGCAGCAAAAAGTAAAGGTGTGTGAAAGAGGAACGTGATTGGCTGAGCATATCCTTAGCTATTTCCTCAAGAAATTCCAGATACTATTATTTTGCCAGAAACTGAGAACAAGGAGATCAAAGTGATTTTGGTCAGGTTTGATTTATCCTTAGCAGAGCTTAGACTTCAATTCAGAGACTGCAATAACAGGATAAGTAACCGAAGTCAGGCTGACATCTGAAGGACTACATGAAAAGAGTGTAGATAGTATCAATTCTGGGGAACTAGCATTTGGGGGGGGTGGGTGAAGCAACATTTGATTCCCAGCTACTTATTTCAAAACCATTAAAATTCAGAACTTTAGGTCTGCAGACAATTCTCCCCTCCTCACTTCCTCTTCACCGCCAACTATTCTGCTGCGTGTGCTTTGATCGATGTATTTGTAGCACCAAAGAATATTTAAGAAACACTTTGTGAAGTCTGTAGATTTCTCAGATTTTTTGCCTCATGCCAAATTCAAGTGAACACAGAAGTGTTCTCCCATAACTTCGTGCTGACTAGAAAATTTGTATTTATGACAGCAGTATGCTGCTGCTGAACCAAGGGCATTGTTAGAAATGCAGAGGTACTGTTGCAGAACTCGGTGAAAAGCAGCAGGCGGATCTACAGGAGACACCTCTTGGGGGAAACAGCATTTTCTCACAGGAAATCAAACCAAACCGAAAAAACTTCTGTGGGGAAGATACTTGAAAAACCCTCATCTACACATGAACTGCTTCCATTTTATTGGCTTGCCCGTGTGATTTAAACCCTAAGCTGGAGCACTCTTCTAGACTGAGAAAATGGACAGTAAGCAAAGCCTGAATTAAATGCTAAAGGAGCCCAGATTTTACTGCTCTACAAAACACTGCTTTTCTCCTTATACTTGGTCAAGTAATGTCAATGAAGTATTAAAGCCACATTACTATGTCCTCTCACAAGCTTTACCCACACGTTCCAGCTTTCCAATTATATTCTGCTGTTTCTTATTTAAAAAAAAATTATATTTTTGAAGTAACTGACATTGTAAGATGAATAACACAGGCTTAAAATAAATAAGAAGCATTTCCCAAGGAACAAAACAAGGTTAGAGAAGTTGCTCTAAAGCCAATCATAACCTTGCATAATCCAGATTTACAAAAAACCACTTAAACCCAACCGGTTGTTCAGCTGCCCTGATGTGCTCCTGCTTGGGAAGGAGGGAGAGCACATACTACGAAGTTTCTGAGAGCTAATATTGAGTATCAGCAACCAAAGAGAAGGAACCGAGCACCAATAAAAACACATAAGGCAATAAACCAAACACAGGTTTAAACGTTGCTTCACCAGTTTGTTCCTAATCAAAGTCCTTAAGGATAATCTGGTCTTGGATCCTGAAAGAGGATAGTATTAATCCAGAGCAAAATAAATTAGCACTAAAGAGAGGTTAAAAAAACCAACCACCACAAACAGCACAAAATAACCCAATCAGTGGGGGTGGGGAATCTATTAATTTGTTCTGTGGGCTTGTTTTTTGTTTGGCTTTAAGTACAGACGACTCTCATGCTCTTCTGATAGGCTACGGCAATTTCCATTTTAAAATGGATTAAGTTCAATAATTCAAAGCTCGGGAAGAGAATCAAACAAGGAGAAAGCATCTGTGCCATATTACACCCCTTTACATACCCATCACCCCATCACTTTCTTTAAGGAGAAGAAAAATTAGCTGTGCTTGTAACAGTCAACACTCAGCGTAGCAAACATTTCAGTATTGGAGGGCAAAAATAAACCAGCAGATTTCCAAAGAACTCACTCATAACGTTCTGCAAAATTCCCAACAACCAACAGACCATTGCGAGTAACTAAGAAAATAGCTACTGAAATATTCTGTATGTTTATGTCTTCGAGGTGTCACTTCACAACAGAACTGCTGCCTTGAGAACGTCAGCAGCACTGGGTGGGAACTGGCACCCTCAGCAATCCAGCTCGGACCAAAGGGCATCTTGTTTTTCTCAAGGGGAGAAACACAAGTGGAACAAAACCACACAAGCACTGCAGTCCAGCACAACGCTCCGTTACAAAGAACACCGACGTTCCCTTGAAGCACCACACTTTTTTTTTTGTGCTCTAGAGAGTACGTCTGCTCTTGTGCCATGTAATCTTTGTTGAAGCAACTTGGCTCTGTAGGCCACTGGGAGAAAAAAATATATCCTTTTCTAAGCAAGACAAGATTCACAGGAAACACTTTCCATTCCTATCTTTCAATTATTTCCCACCAATTCCTGTTGTTTCCCTTCAATAAAAATAAGTTAACCAACCAGCTTACAATCTACTGTTGCAGAAATCAAGCTTTCTACTGAAATATATAGCGTTAAACTCAGGTTTATAAATGAAAATGTACACATTCTTAGCACTGAAGAGTTCTGTTGTCATCAGTGGACAATATCCATACTAAATGTACTGAATATTTCCAGGGAGAAATTTAAATTAAATTAAGATAGCAGTGATTGCAGTGTAAAAGTCCATTAGTGAAGACATCTGCTATAGCAAAAAAGTTAACTTAATACCACTATTTGGAAACCTGCAATTTTTTTTTTTTACCCAGCAGCTCTGTTATTGCTCTGTATTAGATCTGTGCATCTCTGGGGAATTTAATCTTTCTCTGTGCAGAGATCTCTTAGCCAACTAGATCTGGTTCAGATCAGGTTACAGGGGGTTTGGCAGCAGGATTTTTGCGTTAAAAAAAAAAAAATTGAGAGCTACTCTGCATGTTTTCCCTGCTATCCCTTCCCTCACCCATCCTGAAATACCAACTTCTGAACCTAAAAGGTTCCTACAGCCAGCAGCTGGTTTTCGACCCCAGCTCTCAGCATGCAGCCAGCCACTGAAATGGAGAAGCCAGTTTTCATTCCCTCCCAGTTGCTGCATCCCATCCATCTGCTGTTTTAAGCCAAGTTCAGACAGATGAAAATAACGGAAGAGATCCAAGACACTGTGGCCTTAAAAATACTCACTGTTGTCACAGTCCCTTCGCTTGGGTCCTAAACAAGCGCTGACTTCCCTTGGACTCTAAAAATAATACTGCACCAGAAAGGAACTGTGTGTGTTTAGGTGTTCTTCACATCCATTGTCATTTTGTGGCAAGGGGAAGTCAAAGGGTACAAAATGTATTTGTATTTGCTGTGGCAATTATTTAAGTATCATAGAGAGTTAGACGTATCACAACCCACGAAGTCTGACCAGGAACTGAGGGTGCATTTTCCTTCTCAAATCCGAGGCAGACCCCGTAGATACTAAATAGCAAGTGTGAACTACAGATGGCTTTCCAAACTCACACCTAGCACTGCAGAGTAGAAAAGGACAAGCAATAAAGGAACAGGTGAAGTCCCTTCTGTCATCGTCTTTATTCCCTAGCAGGCTCTCACAGCTCTCAAATCAATGTTTTTTCAAAGCACTTTCCCAGCTGCAGGAATAGTCAGCGCCTTTCTTAAAAGCATGCCAAGAAGTTCACACAGCAGAGCAGTGCTCCTGTCGTACTGGTGGTGCTGGTGTTATTTAGCTCTCTCCACAAGAACGTGTGAGACTATCAACACGTTACTGGAAGTGATTTTGAAAGACAATATTAGTCTTAGTGAAACCCATGTTATGGAAGTACTGAAGCAATGGCAGACTGGAAAGGACACAACAATTACTTAAGTGTCACTTCTTGTTGACAGTTTCCCAAGACACAACGCATATCATACTTCATCATGTTTTACTTCTCGATTCCACAAAGTTATTTACATGAATCCCAGAATGCTGGAAGGAATCCAGTACCACAGAAATGCTAAAGACAAAACAAGATCTCTGTTACCCACAGCAGTTTCTAACACAGTTTAGCTGAGTTGATAAATCACTTCACTTCTTCCCACACAGCCAGACTTAATGCACCATTTGATTTTTTTTGATTCAGGAGGAAGCCAGAAAGCTAGAGACATTCCTCCAGCTGCCCTCGATGCTTGGGAGCCAAATCTGCTGCTCTTTCTCCCAACCTCAGCTCATCTTAACACAAGAGCTAACACAACTCATGACAGGAATGACCAATCTCGAGCTCTGCCTCACCTGAAGCAACACACAGCAACGTGCGGGATGGCACCAGACACAGGCTACAAAGAAATCAGCAGTAAGTAAAGCTTCATCGTGAGGATTTATGGCCATTGGTTAAGTGCAGTTGTTCTCCAGGAAAGCAAGAGAGCTGTTCCTCTAGTATAATTTTTAGTAGAACTGATTCATCTTCATCAGACAGCATTTACTTTGCCATTTTAAATGCAAGCTTACGCTCTGTTCTTATCAGGAAAAAACAACCATCAATTGCTATGCCTGAACTGCACCCAGAGCCCCAGGAAGTACAGGGTAAGACTCATATACTCAGACAAAAACTTTTAGTTCATGACAACCAACGCGGTAACTTACTTAATGAGCAGGCAACATTTCAAAGCTGTTGACTAACTTCCCTGATCTGCTTGATGTATTTAGCTGAGTGCAAAACAAGACTCTTTTCCTGTTGGCATCTCACACTAGGAGAGAAACTGAGCATGCTCCCCACTGTACATCTCCCCACTCCACCCGACAGTAAAATCAGCAGTAACAAACTCACTGAGGATTCCCTTTTGCCAGTAGAATCGTAATCAGGGGCCTTTTTGGTTTTGTCATTTTTACAAGTTCCTTTTACAAATGATGTCAATATGAAAAAAAATGAATCAATCAAAGAAATTTTTAAAAAACTCAGAGCAGGCAAAAGTAAACATGAAACAAATACTATTTCCATGTGAAAAAAACATGCAAAATTGTCACCAGCCCTGATGTCATACCCTTTGCATGTTGCAAGCCTAAGAGAAGTCACTCCAAAAGATGTTGGAAGGTATTAAACCACACTGCAGTACACTTGCCACATAGTTTTGCAAGCATCTTTAATGTGCTGTACAACACCAATGCCGACAAGAGAAGCTTCAGCTTTTGCTGTTAATATCCTGATCAATTAATGCAACTCAGCAGGAACTTATTGCCCAGACTGGAAACTATCACATTGTCATTCCAGTCAGACACAAAAGCACCTGCTAATATGCAGGGGTAGTACAACTGTGGCTTAACCCATTACTAGAGCCTGTTAACTATCAATCCAATACCTCTTTGAGGGAAAGGAAGGCAGAGGTGCCAAGCAAGACCACAGACATCAGTACTGAAGGAAGTCTACAGGTTCTCCCTCACTGTGGTCTCAAAATATATTTGGAAGGAGTAAAATGGGAAGACTTGAGTAAGAAAGCTTGGAGAAGAAGGATAAATTCT
The DNA here is from genome assembly GCA_033439905.1 of Ceryle rudis. Lineage (NCBI taxonomy): Eukaryota > Metazoa > Chordata > Aves > Coraciiformes > Cerylidae > Ceryle > Ceryle rudis. The sequence goes on from JAAGNO010017787.1 coordinate 87,725, forward strand.
AATAGCAATTCTGGTGATCTACACCTGCTGACTGTGCACTGGTAAGAAGGACCGTTTATTTTATATTGAGAACTTCCATCAGCCCAGCAGCAGGATAATCAGCAGTAACAGCTGCCTCTCCCAAATACCCTGCCTACACAACCCAAAGCATTGCCAAGTCCAAACCAAGCACCGGTCTGGAACAGGCAGCACCTTCCTTCTCTGCACCGTGTAAAGCAGCAAGTTGTTCTCTGTGCAGCTAAGCATCCCCAGAAGGAACGTGTTTAACTTCTGACGGATACAAATTCAGACAAAAAGGGGCAAAACTACAACTCCAACTGATTTGATCTTGCACAGGTCCCTGACTTTTCATTTTTAAAGAATACAGCACTAAAGTCTTAAACGTTATTTTATATTTTTCCAAATCAAAAAATTGGTCGTCTCTCTACATCCTCAACTGTCCACAGCCCAGCTGAGATCCACAGCCCAGCACAAGCCAGCCCACGTGCGTTTACACCACCGCGCTATATAAAGCTAAAGGCACGGCCAAATTTAACTTCCCAGGAAAATCTTCACTTACTGAGCCACAATTTCCCCAAACCACTTGACTCAAAGGTACAATTTTTTGGTTACAAAACCTTAAAATGATGTAGACCACAAGCTGCATTCTACAGCCCAGTTAACTAAGTTTAAAGATAGATCCCTGTCTTAACAGCAAACCAGCTACTATTGCAGAAGCTCAAGATTTCCTCAAAAGGAGCTACAGGAAGATACAGCCTGAGAAATATTGCCATCGCACTGGAGAATGGAGAAAGGAGGAGAGGTGAAAATTTTCCTTACCAGTTTGAAGTCTTGAATGCTGCAGATGAAATATGGAGTATTCGGCCGGCGACTTTCAATATAGACGCAATCTTTAAAAAACAAAACCAAACACAAGACTTTAAAACAGTGGAAGTTAACTTCTGTACCTCCAAGGAAGAACATAAACCCAAGATAAATTAAAAAAGCAGCCTAAGCTTAGAAAGAGCCACCACTTCAGTTGCGTAACATGTAATTTATTCCAAGTGGGATTTAAAAATAGAAACTAGATGCTTTATGATGAAAAATAAGAGAATTATCTGCATAAAAACTAACTGGTTTGAATAGACATTTTGCTAGAAAATAAAGGAAGTCGTATAAGACCATTCTGAAGTTAGTTAAGAAAAATGACCAGGTCACAACCTAAGAAACAGGTCAAAATAAGACAGGAAACTAATCAGATCTTTTGTGGTTGCCTTGCTATTAAGAACCTAGCACTAACATATTGTCCTCTTCTAATTGTGAAGAAAACCAAGGCAACCACTCATAGCTGAAATGCAGCAAACTACATTAGATTTACCTCAGGGAAGGACTGGGCTTTCTCAAATTACATTTGACATGACAGAAACTGAGTCATGATGTTTGTTTGCTTCTGACAACTGGACTCTACAGGGTTGCTGTAAAATAAAGTCTGTTGTATTAAAAACAGTCTTGGCAATAACAGCGACAAAAGCAGAGCCGCGGAATAAAATTACAGCGAGGACGGGAAAGAGGTGCCTGATTAATGATAATGACCTTAGAAATCAGAAAATTCACACGCAGCTTGCTAGAAGGCAAAGATGCTACTCCCAAAGCCAAACAAATATTTAAAGGACTGCCATTGTGTTCTCCCTCTCTATTCGGATAGTTAACTGCTATTCAGAACACAGGAGACACAAAGAACACCTGCTATTCAATGAATGATTCCCCATTTTTATACTGCTACAGAAAAATTCCAAAATCTTAAGAGTTTTATAAAGTGTTTCAAAACACAACCAATACCCTGCTTCATGTATTGTAAAATCTGAAAGCTGTTCAAGGTATTTCCTGGCTCTTATGCTCCGCAAAAAGCATTCCTAAGGTTGCACTGACTGTTTATAGCAATAAAACATCCTCCTGGAAGAAAAAAAAATAAAAAAATAACCCTTCATTAATCATTTGCAGCCCAACCTGTACTCAGGAATCCTCTCAGCACCAGGAGTTAGCTCAAAGAGTAGTTTAAAGGAAAAACTTTGCAGCTATTTAGCAGGACTACCTTAGGACTACCAAAAGTTCAGGAAGAGTCTCTGTAGCTACATCAACCAAGCTAGAAAAAGGCCAAGCACTTAAAATCTATAGCCCTTCCATGATATATGCCAGAATTTCGTGGCTGTGGAGCCGATTTTAAACGTGGCAGCACTGTAACATTGTGTTCTAACAAGAGACAGAGGCGTAGAGTACCTAGCTTCATTCGAGATAACCCATGTTTTGCAAGGATCCAAGCACCTCTGCTGCTTGACCAAGCTCTATATTCAGTAAGTACCTGTCCCCAGATTCTGCGCTGCTTGTTGCCACCACGCAGGTCTGGACTTGCTGGTTTGGGCTACAAGCAGAGTCATAACCAACACCACCAGATTATATTAGTATTCCAGTAACTCACCCGTGCTAGTGCCAACCTAGTATTTACTAGAGTCATCTGATTTAATGATGATGGCATCACAGGAAACTATGCTAAACAGCAAGGCTCCATAGGTGTCTACAGAAGTAGTATCAGTTTGAAGTTTTCTTCTGCATATTTTCACTACGTAGCGAACCTAAAGTCTTGCACCAGGAGTCTCAAGAGAAACAGAAGTTTCACAGATGTAAAAATCCACTAAAATCTCGGTAGGTTTTGGTTTGTTGTTTGTTTTAGTAATAAAATAACAATAGAATCATAGAATCATTCAGGTTGGAAAAGACCCTTGGGATCATTGAGTCCAACCATTAACCCTACTCTACCAAGTTCACCCCTCAACCACATCCCCCAACACCACATCTCAACAACCCTTAAACAGATCCAGGGATGGTGACTCAACCCCCTCCCTGGGCAGCCCATTTCAGTGTCTGACTACTCTTGCTGTGAAAAGTGTTTCCCTAATGTCCAGTCTAAACCTCCCCTGTTGCAGCTTGAATCCATTCCCTCTTGTTCTATCACTAATTACCTGTGAGAAGAGACCAGCACTAACCTCTCTACAATGTCCTCTCAGGGAGCTGTAGAGAGTGATGAGTTCTCCCCTCATCCTCCTCTCTCTTTTATATAACAACCACCAGTATCACTGTAGTATCAGGAAGAACTGCACCCCCTCATTTCAAGTACAACTTGCCTTTTCCAAACGACCAGGTTTCCTTGGCTAATCATTCCATTTAGACAGCCCCTCTGCTCACTCAACCCAACTGCCCAGCATCCCAGGTGAATCATCCAGTTACAGGATGCTCCACCACTCACCCGCCGGAAGTTTTACAGGATTCACTGGGGAACGTGTATGAAAAGCTACAAGATTTCAGATATAAAACACACCACAACTTCCAAGATTTTTTTTTTTTTTTCCTCCTCAGTATCTCAGTTTTGCAGGCCTCTTTTCCAGAGTGTTATCAGACAGCACACCCAGTAAACAGCCAAGCATCCTTCTGAAATGGCTGACACAAAAGAGAATCCGGCATCCACTATGGATAAAGCAAACATGTTGACTCACTATATACTGCATTTAAGGAAGGCACTGCTGGCTGCCTGCCATGATTCAAAACAAAGATGACATCCAGTTAAGATGTCTCCAAAGCAAGAGAGGCCATACAGATAAGAAAACAAGCTAATCCAGGTGCAAAGCAATGTCATGAATACTAGAAACTGGAAAAAAGCCAGAAGGAGAACATTTAGGGGTGCACTCACATTAGCCACTCCTAACTCACTATAAAAAGCAATTACTGTCATTTACCAGAAATCCAAAATACAAATACATTCTTTTGAAGAACAGTTAGCTGCAGACCCAAGCAACGAAGGAAAATTTTCTATCATTTTTCTGATGCAACAAACCTACGTAACTAAGACTTAATGCCCATACAGAACAGCCTCTCCTTATCCTTAGACGCTGGAATGTGCTGTTGCACCCTTTTCCTCCAGCGACCGCATACTTTGGGATGATATTTAGCTCTATATGGCTGCACAGATCTGCACAGACTTAGACAAATTCAGTCCATTCTCATCACTATTGCTCAGGCTGCTCAAGCATCCATTGCCACTCTGTGACCACTACTAAAGATGCCCCATTTGTCATTTAAAAAAAAAAAAAACAGTAGCTATAATTGTAATTAAGCCACTTTACACCTACTCATCCAAGCTCAGTAAGTCCCTCGTTTGCCCTCTCCAAGTGTACTACATCAGGCAGGGGACTTGGTTGCAGCTCCTGACAGCTTGAGGGCAATAAGTGTTTGTACAGAAACCCTGACAAGGCAAGTTCCCTACAGAACAAACCCCAATTCAGGAGGCCAACAGCTGGACACGAACACCACTGCACTGGCTCCACGGGCAGTGCTTGCTCTTCTCTCTTCTGTGACGTTCTTCGGGTATTTTTCTTCACCTGTGTTCTGTCCACCTCCAAACCCTTCAAGCCTCCTTCCCTGTCATTTTTTCTTTCCTAATCCTTATAAGCAGTTGCATCAATAACTACATTGTGTCAGCTGCTCTGTCATCTGCAAGGATCCCTTGAAAATGTAACTGAAGGGTGGGTTTTGTTAGGCAAGGCTTGTGACGCCCTGTATAGGCAGAATCATACACTACCAGGCAGTAAAAGGATCTGCATGGACTCCGTGAGAAATCAGCAAAACAACAAAGAAATAACTGTGAAGTAAGCTATAGGATGAAACATAGTAAGCAAAAACTGTTGCTCTGAACATCATTAGGCACTTATCAAAGTATAACTTAAGTTCTTTTACTGAAGGATAGTCATCCTCACATCCTCCTGCATTTATTAGTAAATAAGAGCAAGCATGAAGCAAGTAACCCCCCAGGAAACGGGATGTGCTATAAATTCTCACTCTGGCCTTTCTCCACAGCAGGATAACATCCATGTGTCAGCTTCCAAGGGCTACCTCACACAAGTTAACCACCTGATCTATTAGGCTGCGGAGTTTACCGGTGACAAACCAGCACAGTCTCAAACAGGGGGGAAAAAAAAAAGAAAAAAAAAAAAGGTCTTTCCATAACTTTTGTCACTCCAATAGCAAAATAAAGACATCTTAAGGTCCCTGCACAGCTAGTGGGATTCACTGCCTGTCCCCAACCATTTGCTTACTTTCCGATGTCATGTAAAATGTCCCACTGGAGATGAAGCATTTCTATGACACACAGTACAGAGTCATTACGCCTTTGGGCTTGTGATACTCACCAGATGTGCCCTAGTTCTGAAGGGTTACATTAATATTCCCACACTAAAAGCTGCTTTTAAAATTAGAGCTTCAATACATGGACTTAAAGATCTTTAACAAGAACAAAACACAAAACAACAACAAAAACAACCCAACACCAACAACCAACCACCTCACTTTTCTGAGCACACGAACCTTTATCAGCTTAAATACTGCAGTTTATGTAGCAACCATCTCCACTATTAGAATCCATTTATGTTTTATCTAATGAGTCAACATTTGAATCATCCAAGAAACAAAGCCTTAGGCTGTCTGCACAGCACCAGCTTCCCCAGGAAAGAGATTCCTTGAAAGCCATTGTGAAGGCATTGCCTGCATTTCAATGGTCACAAGCTTAGTATTCACAAGGTAGCTGTAAGCACCCAGAGTTCCAATATACACACATTTCCCAGCTTTGACATCCCAGTATCTTACTGGATTATGCACTTTGCCTCATTTAGCTTTCCTTCAGATATTCTGCGTTGGAGCTCCAAATTCTGAAAACACGGTATGTCACGTGTAAAAAAACCCACTCTTCCCAATAATTTAGATACAACTTAAGGGAGCTCATCAGACACCCAGTTTGACTAGTTCATATGTCAGCTCTTACACTGTCACAAGCAACCAGATGAATCGGGCTCACGGAATCAGTACCAACCATAATCTATAGACAACCATTCCTATCAGTGTGCTAAAACCCTACTTCAGGTGTACTGCTACTACTACCTACGTCTAGATAAGGACTTCGGAAGAAGGGAGACACTCTCCACCTGTCTATATGGATGTAGAGATCCTAAATACAAGTTGTGGCATAGGCAAATAATTACAGGATAACTACATCCCAGAATTAAGGGATATTAAAGGATATTCTTCCATTCTGGTGTCTACAATTAAAAGGCTTAGGTGTCCTAGTGCCCTCTGCCAGCCAGTGAAGAAGCAAGATCAGGCAATTGTGAACTGTTCTCCAGAACTACCTCTGCCTGAGCCAAACTGGTGGGAACCCCAAGCAGCAGGGCTCTTCATTTCTCTGTCTCACATACTTTAATGTCACAATCCTTCACCACCATCACCCAGCGCAGTTCAATACTATTAGGAGCCCATTAGCAGTTCCAGCTCGTTAATAACCAAGCGGTACCTTGCAAAGGATCAGAAAAAGTATTTGCGACATTCAGTGAATTTTAAACGTTGAAATCCGAACTCACCTGTATTCCAAATACAGGAAAATTACCCAGCCCTGGAAAACAAAGGTCAGTAACAGAAACAGACCTTTAACTGCAGCGATACGTTCGGTATGATGGTTTAGTAACAAACGTAGGAACACAGGGAGGAATGCAGTGGGAATGACAAACACAGGGGTTTCACTAGGGTAATATTACCAGTGACAGGTAGAGGCGACACGGTTGCCTCTCTTCCCCCCATATGGCTGACAACAAACAAATTGCCAGTCTGATCTTTTAGTGTCTCTTCCTGCTGAGCAGATTTCGAGCAACACTGCTGGCTCCTTGTCAGAAAACAATGGGCTAGAGCCCTGTTCTGCAATAAATGGTTCAACCAATTTACTGTGTTCATTTGAAAGTCACAGGAGTATTCTCAATGCCTGCACTATAGTTCTTATTTGGCAAATGATTTTATTATAAACTGGTATCATAGTGAATCCATTTTCTTTAAGGGGTTTTGCTGCTGTTTAATGGACTGTCAGTATAATTTAGATTTCATCTATTTAAACTCATTCAAGCCTGGCTCCTGATTGTACAATAAATGGAACATATTTCTATTCAACAAAATTAATGACAGCTAATTGTAGTCTGCAGCTCCCAATTTCATAAAAGCAACTGTTCTGCAGTTCAGGCACCCAGCTACATGATTTCCCACACCAATTATTTTCCTGCACTTTTCATGCATGTCCACAACACTACACAGTTCTTCTCACAAGATGCATTCAGACTTGGTTAATAATTTTTATAAAAACCAAACATTCTCTTACTGAAAGCAGCTTTACCAAAACCACACCCCACTGAAAGCAAAGACATTATAGATGCTCAGCCACTAACTCATGCTAGGGTATCCTCCTGTCTTAGCATTGTTTTTTTCTTTTTCCATTAAACACAACAGGAGGAGGCCACCAAAAATAAAAATAAACTGGATAACCAGTTAGTTTCAGAGCTCCTTCAGCACGAGGTAAGCTCTACTGCACGCGTGCCATTTAAAACACTTTTCTGATCTTTAAAGGTAGCAGCAAACTTTTGCTGGAGGTGCAACATTTGCTCCTAGTGCTTCTCACTGATATTTTACGAATGCTTATGTATCCACCTGGCTCTCAAACCTGAACTGGATGCATTTCAATAGCTCTTCATGGATACTCGTTTCTAAAGCACTGCGGAAGACACAAAAGAGAAGCAGCACCACAAATGTACCACATCCCCTGACTTTTTAAGATATCCTCAACTTTTTTTCCCTATTTAAAAGGCCTTAACATGCAAATTATACACTCGAAGAACAACAGCTACAGATAATTTCTCTGAGACCATAAATGCAAACATTAATAATAAGCCTTAAGAAACCCACTGAAGATAGTGCCAAGGTCTATACGAAATTCTCAACTGAACAAGCTCCACAATGTCTTTGAACAGAAAATAAAAATAAAAACATCAACGGGATAAAGTTGGCCCATGAAGTTGTAGTTAATGTGAAAACTGGCACCTTGACATGGCTTTGAGTTTATGAAGCTCTTCTATTGGACCATGCCTAATTACAACTCTGCTCTAGCAGGCAAAACGAGCACATCAAGAGGATTTGGAAGAGAAAACTCTTCTACTCCCAAGCCCACCACAAACACCAAATGCTTGCTTAAATTTCCTTCCCTTAGCTATCCTTTTGATAATTAAAGTGCAACACACTACAACACCTCATCAAAATACGGATGGGCTTTATTCTTGTGGCCTTCAACTAGAAAAAAAAAAAAATTTACAGCCATTACTATTTCCCTGGTAATTGGCCCATCACGTCATCTTCCTGATCAGACAAAAGGATCAAGAGTAACCCATTATGTAAGTTGTTGGTTCAGCCCTGAACAGAAACACATTCAGAAGGGGAAAACTGAATGTGTCACTTGAGGATGAATTTTCACAGAATACTGTATTTCAGATCCTGCAGTCTGTTGCTTCAAATCCTGCTGTGATGCAAATACAAACACTCCTGTCAAATAAGCTTACATGATACTCTCCCCGTTGTTTGCTAACCTTATATTCACCTACCTGCAAACATCTACCAACACCGAAAAAAAGAGATTTAAAAATAAAAAAATTAATATGCGTTTTCTCAAACAAAAAAATACTTCCTCCTATTAACTTTGTAACTAGTTCTGAGATGGCTTTTATACAGAACAAATTAACTGCTTTCATCTTCTATTCCACTTGGAAACAAAAACAAAGCAGTCTCACTTGAACACACTCTTCACTTCGCCTGCTTACACAGAGCACCGAGTGTCAAACCTGTTGAGAAGTATCTCCCTCACCTACGAGCTCCCTCCTCCATCTCCCTGTGAATACTTCTACAAGATATTTCCATGAAACCTGCATTCCAAACCAAAGCAGCAAAGGATCACAGGATCAACCATTCTGACAGATTAAATTTTACTCCCTCCCCCAATTTATTCAGCAAAGGCTCCAGACCAGAGCTAAAGCAATCTTGGGGCATGAAGTAAACTGCCAGGCTACATGGAGAACTGGAGCATCGTTCCCAGTAGAGAAGCTAAAAGGAGAATTTACTGCATACGCAGGCGTTGTCGTTCTGATTAACCCAAACATGCCTTCATCTAACGGTCAATAAAAGACCTGGCAACTTCCACACAGTAAAAGTAGTAAGAGGGGCTGGTAAATTCAGATGAGCTCAAACTATTTTAGTTAAAATAAACTGTGGACAGACCATGAACAATTACTGCAGCCACAAAATCCACTTACACTCCCTGCAAACCACTATATTGAGGATTTCCTTCCATTTAGTCCAATTTTTCCACAGTTTTTATTTCCGCTGTGCTTTTGTTTCAGAATTTCCATTTGCCTAATTTCATAACGACATGCTACGCTCCCCAGGAAGCATTACTTTTTGCTTAGGTTACAATCTTCCTACATTCATCCTCTGCAAAAACAGCTCCCTACTGGAGTCTGCAAAACTGTTCCTACCTGTGCTCCACAGTTACCTGTGACAGTTAAACCACAAATTTTCACCTGTAACTGTTGTAGTCACACAGAAAACCAAGCTAGATCAAAAGGTGTTCATGTAAACTTTCACAGAGATCCTGCAACAGCTCCCAGACACCACAGCTTTACAAGGTTATTTTTATTTTGCACTACAAGCTTCTCAGGAATAAGTTATGAAGTTCATTTAGTACACACAGTATGTTTCCAGAGCTTACGTGATCCATGTTCCTTTTAGAAATACTTCATTATAGTAGTCAATGGTAACACGTCTCCTCTTGTTAATGCCCCATGTTTTATGATGATGGAACACAGGGATGACTCGCTAATAAAGTATTAACAATAACCTTAAGAGAAAGTCTTACTAAAATTCTCCA
>JAAGNO010017787.1:103996-125575 GCA_033439905.1 Ceryle rudis
ATGAACGCAGAAGTTGTGACTAAAAGATGAGGCATACAGCTAGCTGAATAAACTCACAGCTAGCTGAATAAACTCACTTTCAAGTGCAATTCCATTTTGAGGAAAAAGTTAACTGGCAGCAGCCACAGGTTACATCTTAAAACTTTACATGCTCTTAAGTCACCTGATTTACATTTCACAAACGGAAGACAGGAGAGAAGCTCTACAAAGAAATCATGGATTTCAGAAAGGTCGGAAGATACCTCTCTGTGCCACCTAGTTACATCTCTAGTCTTGATCAAGATCAAGTCTTGTTTCAAAGTTGGACCGATGAGTTCAGCACTTTATCCTTTTTAGTTTCAAAATTCCCAGGGACAAGGGTTCCATACGATGCACAGGTAATTAATGCAGAAAGAAAAAAAAGAGTGGCTCTTTCTCAAAGAGGGGCTAACTTCATTCCAACAAATCAGAGATTACAAGATACAGTAAGAAAACATTTGCATGCATATCCGTATTTGTCTGCACTGGAAGTGTGGCAACCTGCCCCGAGGACAATTATAATTTCAATTAACAGACAGCCCATTTGCTGGCTGCTGCAGCCAACTAACTGGTCGCTCTGGTGCACAATTACTTTCAAAGGAAACATAAGAATTTCTTACCTCCAGGCCTGTACACAACGTCATCCTCTGTGATAAAAGATGTTATTTCGCCATTGTCTGTTCTCTCGTATCGGGACTTCTTCTTGGGTGGTTTCTTTTTGCTTTTCTTCGTGGACTCCTCTGTGGTGGCACTGTTGTTGTCATTGTCCTCGTCTTCACTGTGGTCACTTTCTGCATAATTCTTGGCACCTCCTTCCAACGTACAGCTCCGTCGAGGACGCGAGTTCTCACTCTCCCTCACCTTGTCTCTCTTGTCTCGCTCCTTATCCCGGTCTCTATCCCTGTCCTTCTCTTTGTCTTTGTCTTTTTCTTTGTCTGCTGTCATGATTCGCCACGTGCCTTCTTCTGTCCTCTCACGGCTGGGCCTCCGTGAAAGGTAGACAGTGAGCCTGGGCTTCAGTCTTCTGAATTTCTCACTCAAATCCAGGAAAAATTCAACCACTCCAACAACCCCAGCGTTTTAAAAAGGTTCTTGAAGGGGTAAGGGGGGGGGAGAAAGAGGGGAAAAGCCCATGTTAATATTCAAAATTCTTTCACTAAGAACAAAAAATTAAAACCAAAGACAACCCCATGTTCAAAAGCAATTCAATATGGAAAACACAAGACAGTAAGATACAAGGGGGGCTTCTGAAGCATTCCTAGAAATGATAACTGATGAAACAGCTTCATACATTTTACAGACATCTCCATCCTCAAAAAAACCTAATCCCACAACTTAAAACATTTTCTTTATTCGCTACAGAAATATAACTACTTGGACAAGAAGCATTCACAGAGGACACCTATCATTTTATACCTGATGCTGAACAGGAAGCAAGCAAGTGAAAAAGAACATTTAGGAAGGGACAAGCACAAGAATGTCTACACCCCCCCCACCCCCAATAAAAAGGCAAATGCAAAAGTTTAGCAAATGGCTGCGTCGTTTTACATCTCAACACCATGAGCAACGGATGCCCTACAAAGCTGGTACAGAGTAAAGAATGCCATCTGCCACCTCCGGGGCAAGCTGTTCAGAAGTCTTCCCCCTACCCTGCTTTTCCAAAAATAGAGTTAACCTGTAATCCACAGATTACAGGAATGAATTAATTGAAACCAAAGCAAACCACGGCAGTTACACGCACACTGACAAAAATCTGCTTTTCCATATATCAAAAGGACAACCTTTCATCCTTGCTTTACCAGTAACAGAACACATGGAGGTGGATTTTGTAACTCATCACCTTCACACATTCAGCTTCTCGCCAGGGAGTAAGAAGGGAAGAGAGAATCCTATGCTTTACTTGCCTGACCATTTAATTAATACACTTAGCATCAAGTGAATCTTATTTTTTTCCCCTCCAATGCAAGTTCAGATTTAAAAAAAATCAGACTTGCTCTTGTTACAAGTCTATTTGCAAGCCTGGAGCTACGGGCCAGGATCTTCAAACCGCAACTGAGTGCGCAGAACAGTCGCCTGCTGTTGTGGTTTAACCCCCGCGGGCAGCTGAGCGCCCCACAGCCGCTCCCAAACTGCCCTCCGGTACCCTGCAACTGGAGTCTGGCTTCATTCCCCAGCAGACACCACTGCTGTACATCAGACACATGAAAGGTAAAGAACACTGCCCCTATGCACTTAAATCCTTTATTCTTTCAATGCAAAATGGAGAGTCCTTTCTGTTGGGCAAATCAAAATGATCTGGACTGTCAGGTTGCGTGATATATTTGAGTGATAGCCAGCAGCACATACATCAGAATTTTTGGTACCTTCTCCAGTCAATTTGCACTGTTTGAAATACTTGCAAGTGCCTTTTTAAACTGCTCAACAGCAGCAGTCTGAACAGTTACAGCTCCTACTAAACAAGAACCAAAAATGTACCATTTTTTCCTGTAAATATTTACAAAAGAAAGTATTTCAAGGCAGGTGCATCCAGTACACAGAGCTAAGTTACCTTTTTTCCCTAGTTCACTAATTCAGAATAGAGCTGAGTTTGCCCACGTCCAACTCGTAAGTTTTCAGGAAGCTACTATTTGGTGCAACCTGAAATTAGTCCACTGTGTAGAATGGTACAGCACGAAAGTCAGGGACCTAAGAAGATTGAATGTTCATGCATTAAGCTTCTGAAAGCACATTAGAGAAGGAAAAAGACTATTCTGATTTTTAAGAAGTCAGCTGAGAAGTCAGTGACCCTGTGTATTTGATGTTTCTTCGCTCCTACATGAATCTCGGACTACAGTATTTTTGTCCCTGTTGACTACTACTTCCAGCAATGGAAATAGCCAAAGAGAGACAAATTGCTTTTGCTGATACAATTCAGGCTGTGCCTTGAATCTCTCAGGCATTTCCTGAATGAACCGATCATCCAGGTAGGAAATGATTCTATTTTCTTTCCTCCTTAGAGCAGCTGCCATCATTCTGATAACACACAAGGGGAATCCAACGGAACTCCTGGAGAGAAAGCTAGAATGAACCTGTCAAATGCCAGAGAAGGAGCAGATAATAGTGATAGCAACAATCTACAGGGGACTCAGTAAGAAATGTCTTAAATTTCTAGAGGCTAGGAAATTCCCCAGTAGCAAGCTCCAGGGTTTTCTCTATTGCTGTTGATATAAAATTCACTTTAGAGAGTAAATAAGCTATTCATTTTGAATGGAAACTAATTACTTCCCCGGGACAATCTAAATATTGCAAGCAGTGACATCTCCACCTCGGTACAAGAGATCTTTATGTGTTATTTAGAGACCGGAACCTGAAGGATATAGGATACACCTAAAAAGTTTTATCAAATTTATCAAAATATGGATAAAATCCAGCCACTTCCAATTATTATACACACTAGCCCAAGTTCTCAAAGACACAATTTTTGAGTTAGGTACAAAACCACAGGAAGCTGAAGCCTAAAGAAAAAATGTTGGTTTTTTTAGAGCCTTTTCCATTGCTTCTCATCTTGTAGCCTATCACTGCCCTCCCCTGTTTATTAAAACCTGAACGTTGTTAATGAGTTCATTTTGGAGAACTTAAAGGAAAAAAGCCAACGAGCAAGCCTTTTTATCTTGTTTTCAGTGAAGTCAAGAATGTTTTAGCAGCATCTAAGAAGCACTTGCACAGTCCTAAAGTAGACTGGGATAATACATCATGTATATTGCCAAATACAGTAATCACACAGATGTTTAAATCTGGATTAGGACAGTGGAAGCAAATACATTGAAAATCTTTAATGGTTTCTGGCAAGCTCAGTAGCTTTGGTTTCCAGTAATTTTACTTACTGGCAGTTCTTCATTCTCACTACACCAAACCACCACCAAAGCAGCTGCTTCTGTCATCATAGTAAAGAAAAGAAATTCAGGTTACAGCACCAGAGGCTGAAGAGTATTAGCTGCCTTTGATACTGGTTTACTGCTTCTTCCATAGGGAATTTTTTAGAGATTAACCTCAGAATGAAGTCATTCAGGCTAAGAGGGGAACATTCACATCACAATGGCTGAGAAGGGTATACAAAAGAGGGGAAGAATGGTCTCCATTCATTATTTTTCAATGCAAGTTGAAAACATGAGGAAAATCACACCCTAAGATTATTATTTTGTTGGGTTGGGTTTTTTTTTTTAATTAGAGCCTCAGGATATGTCCATTTATCCAAGTACATTTATAACGTCCAGTAGGGGATAACCACCTCCACCCAGTATGCCATCAGACATTAAAAGTCCTTGTTATCTTATTTGGAAGTCAAACATAAGCCAAAAATGCATCTGCAGAGCTACTCGCTGAAGTCTTCTATTCTCTGCTTTCTAGCAGAAAATGCAGATACCTACAAGTTCAAAATAGGTCTTAAAACATTCAGCTCTCCAGAAATGAAGAAACGGAGGGAATCAGGATTCTAGTAGGAGACAGGAACTGTTAATTAAGAGTCTGGGCCAGACACGATGAAGGCAAGTCAGCAGTGTCCCAAACAAAAAGAAGTCTGAACGCAGGTACCTCACCAAGTTGGAACATTGTCCCTACACCATCCTGCTATTTAGTATGACACCCAGCACGTCAAGTGCTTGTAAATACTATTTTTATACAGAAAAGGTGTTTCACGTTGCACAACAATTTCTCAGAACAGTTAAAATGGTAACAACTTCAGGCAAGTCTCCAGGATGATGACTCGCCCACAGAAGTTCAAGCGGAACGCTTGAGCGCAAATGAAGCTGGAATGCAAAGAGCTGCAGTTACAGCCCCTGCATTCCTGAAATGGTCTTTCACATCTTTCACCCAGCTGACAGCAACTTGAGAGCAGCATCGCTCCACAAAGTGACACACAGGTCCCAGCCACCTTTCCAGACACAGAAGATAATCCATCCTACTCCTAGTCCTTCTCTAGTCAAACAGAAGTGGCTGGCCCTTAGAACTGACTCTCTCACTAAACCCCTCTCAGTGCCTCTCACAAAGACAGAGAGAACAAAAGATGTCATAATGAGTATGATCAGATCTACCTATGCATTTTCAAAGGCAATCTAAAAAAGTTATTGCCAAAGTATCTTATGAGAATTCAGGCAGGCACAATTTAACCTTTAAATTTCATTTTCGAAACAGAAGTGTGGAAGTTGTTATTTTCTACTGATCATTACCCCTCTTTCACCTGGTTGAGAGGTTGGTTTTTTCCAGCGATTTTAAATTTAGTTCAAATTCAAGTTCCATCATTTGTTCAGACACAAACCCTTTCGCATCTTCCCATCCAAGTCAGAGAGCAGGACACTACTTCTCCCACAAGAAACGAGCTATTGTCAGGTCTGGGCACCGTGAGTTATTGAGATGGCCAAACTGCAGTTACCCATTACAGACAGCTCTACAGGTATTTGATCTATACACCCGGAAATCATTATCAGAGCAAAAGGCACACATCCTCTTCACACATTAAGTACTTAAACCTCTTAACAAGTATTATTAGAGAGTCAGTTTTAAAGGTAATGTGAAAGCAAGTCCAACAGAAATACTACGCAACTGAAGCAGGAAGGCATCAAAGTACTCAGGGTAACTAAAAATACAGAGAAGAGCTCCTTTTTCTTATTTAAGCCAGACAGATAAATCTTTTAACAAGATTTGTTTGGTCATGTGCTACCAGCCTTTAATAAACACAACAGGACCATTCTTCTGTAAGCTTTTAGTCTCATACTGCAAGATAAAAAGGCCCTGTTTTCAGCAAATGCCAGATTAAAGGAAGTATGTGCTGCAAGTGCTAGAGCTCCTTCCACAGTTGTTTGGTTTTTTCCAATTTGGATGTCAAGGAAAAAATTTAACTTGGTTTTAGTGCACAGGATTAAATTTAACTAACTAAACAAACAGCTCAAAGATTCCCCCATATACTCATAACGCTTGAAGCACTGTTTTAAGAAACCTTCAAGATCATTTGAGAAAAATAACCCTAATAAGACATCAGGAAAAGGACATCTCAGCAGCAACAGACAGAAGGAATTGCTAAACTGCACGTATCAAAACGCAGCACCAGCAGGATCATTCAAATACGCACATGCTTGCTTCAAACAAAAGAGTAGCTCCTACAGCCTACACTTCAAAAGATCCCACATTCTATAATAAAGCTCATTAACTGCACAGGCTCAATCTCCCTGGGGGGGCACACTGAAGTTTAACCTTTATGTTAAAAAAAAAAAAAAAGGACAGACTAAAAACATCTGTTGCCAACTTTGTCTCACATTCTTTCCCTATCTTCCATTTGCCACAGAAAATGCAAGGTGCAGATATTCAGAGTGACAAATATTTTAAGAGTCCGCGCAGGACATCCCTCAGAACATTCCTCACCCCCGCTATCTATTCATCATCCTAAAGTGCAGAGCCGAGCTACCAGCCTCATGCTAACACACATCTACAGGCTGCAAATTGAAGTCAAATTCAATGAGAAGCCAGCATAGAAAGGACAAGCAAAAAAAAAAAGAAAGATACAGCAAGAGCTTCGCACCATTACGCTTGGACAATATTCACACAGTTTGGAGTCAGATCTTATTAAAGATACTTGCCCCAAATTTCGTAATCCAGATCCTGGAAGCAAGTTTGCTGGAAGTCTTTTAAAAAGCTCTTATGAGTCTCTCCAACAAGCTACGTGCCTCTTATCAGTTTTCTTCCTTATCTCCTGCACTGGCATTTTGAGTTTATACCACAAATGTAGCACTGGAGCACGTTCAGCCAGTAATGATCATTACGAGTTACATATTTACAGTCCATAGCTCTTGTAAGCCCTCGAAGTGCATGCAATTAAAAGCATGTTTGTTCGCTTTGAACTGCTCTCTATTAATCATCCCCAAATGGTTCAAGAAGCGTAGTGTGCAGAGCAGAAACACACAGGCACTGACTTCATCAGCACCTCTCACAGCCGAGCAGCAATCATCGCTTGAATAAAGGCAGCCAATTCAAGGTGTTTCTCATGACAGACAGTGACCTTCTTTCCCCCCTCCCCCCCACTATTTACCCAACTTGACCTGAGAAAATAAAAACAAGAGATCTTGTATTTCTGAGCCATGCCTTCCACCGACTACGCTCACAGCTGTCAGTTTTTAAAGCACAGCCTGTACAATGCTGCGTGTCAGCGCTCTCCCACTGCACATTCCACCTGCACACTGATACACTCTGGCTTGGGATATTATGGCATCATTCTGAAATCCAGGTCAAGGATCTGTTTGACAGATGAGCTATGCAAGATGACAGCTTAGATAAGATCCTAAGTCCTTTTCTTCAACACAATGTTGATGCTACAAAACTAAAAGGAATGGAAGGAAAACAGCAAACCAAGATTTCATGAGGGAAAAAAAAAAATCCTTCTGCATTTATCAACAGAAAATGACAGGTTATTCTGCTTGTCTTCAGAGCTACATTTTCAGAGAAGGAACATATTTCATTTTATTCAGGAATGTTTCCAGCATCTTTAAATCTTTCCCACTAAAGCAGCCAGGTTTACCTGGCAATTGTAAGGTTTCTTACAAGATTGGTGTGGAAAGGATCTAAGAGAGGAAAGTGCCACTTCACTTTGCATGCGGTGTTCCAATTTGGCATAGGACAGCTGGACAACTATTTACCAGCAAGAGGTCATAAATTCAGTAAGTACTAAGAAGACAATTTCACAAGACACCTTTGACCACAGAGTAGACTAGAAGACCAGGGATCATTTTGGAGTGAACATATCAGCTCCTAGCCCCCCCCCAAATGGTCAGGCAATTACATACCATATTCACACTGGTGATCTGCGAGAACCTTTCTGAGAACACCTGCTTTTTGACAGTTTTACACATAGGCTTCCATCAAAGTAATGTTAATTCCAAGTAAGTCACAATTTCTTCCCACATTGATTCAAGAGCAGCAAGATCAATCCAAGGCAGTCTCAGAAAGTTTCTGTACTCCCAACATCATTTCATCGTTTTAACAGATAAATTAGCTAAACCTTCTACACTCCCTGCTACTGTTTGGTGAGGAATCTGGAAAACAGCAGGGACACCAGAGCGGTGTGCACATTCGTTTTGATAGGATGCTGTTAGTTCGGTCACTGCCTGAGGAGCTCGGCCCTTGTTTCCCATGCCGTGATACATAAACCACCACAAACGGCCTCTCCCAAATCCAACACCCTTCTCACCTCTCACACATACCAAGAAGCTTAAGGGCCGAGTGGACGCTTCAAAACCAGAGAGCACCCAGGATACAGAACTATGACTGCAGTACAGAAATTCAGATGCCAGAGCACTGTATTGATCCGCTCTATTAAACCCTGGCGCTCAGAACTCCTCTAGTCATTTTAAAAGGTGCTTTAATGGCCTCTACAGTCATAACAAAAGGGAACAAAAAATGATTCACCGACAGTAAATATGAAGCCATGTATTTACCACTTTTTCTCTGAAGTTATTCAAGCTACTGTAAATGATTACTACAATACAGGTCTGGGTGAAGTAGTTGTCCCATAACACCATTTTTAAAAAGCCTGGGTTTTTTTTTTTAAAGTCCACAGAACATAACATAGCTCCCTCCCTTTAAAAGGCTGTTAGGGGAGAAAAGGCCCAAGGGACCTGTAAAGAGCTGCTGGTGTAACAAGAAATATTATCTAGGGAAATTCATGTCATTTGGAGTCAAGAAAACATCTGCATTATAAGGTTGCTTAACAACATTTAAACCAGAATCAAGTTAAACTAGATCTTGTTATGATACACAGCAGATTCTTTTGAACAGATTCTACTTTTATCAGGCAGAATTACTTTGCTTTCCTTCCAGGAACTGTAACAAGCCAGAACTGGATTTGCAGAATAACTACTCAACCAAAACACAGATAAGAGACAAAAAGCGAGATTAGGGTGGAGAACCTAAAGCAAAGGCAGTGGTAACCATTCCACCATCACCACCACAGACTAGCCATGGGACCATCCACACGTGAACATATTACACTTTTTCCTGATAAATCACTAAGTACGGGTAAAAAAAAAAAAAAAATAAAAATTCATTTGCTGACAGAGGCTTCAGAAAAAGATGACAGACTTTCAGAAGCAAAAAGGGTAAATCTTGAAAGTACGCATATGGATTTCTTGACAGGCAAGTCTGTGACAGGAAAAAAGTAATCTGTAGTATGTTTACTAAAATAGGTAAAATATAAACATTCCCAAATGCTATAAATTCAGGCTGGGGAAACACCAACGAAGAATAAAAAAGCATAAAGAGAAATTCCTGGTACACAAGAGCAACCAAGCCAACAGTAACATTAAGGAATAGTTGCATGAAGCAGAACCCTATGTCCATTTAGCAACAGCTCTTGTTTTAGGGAATGCCTGACTATCAAAGTTCCCAGCACATCACCTACCTGTGCCTTCCTAAAGTCACTCATTTCAAGACAGAAATGAGTTTTGCATAATACTGAAAACACTCATTTGTGTGTGTTCATTAGAGTGAGAACACTGCTGCTTTGCAAGCAACTGTGAGCGTAGCTTCATCAACAACTCTACTCACAACTGATTTCAATTTCCATTCTGAATTTGATTTTGGTACCTTCATCTCTGCAACATGTCTACAACTACCTACCAACCTGTCATCCCTCTATGTACTTTCTAATTTTTGCCATTGGATATTTCATTTTTAAATGGTTGAACACTGCTGCCCTCTACGTAACCCCTTCATCTTCTAGAAAGTCTCCAAAATATCTTCACCTAAATCACCCAAACGAAAACTAGATCAGATTATTTTTGGAAAACTCCTTTAAGCAGCAAAGGCAAAAATTCTGGTCTTCAGTCATATCAGCTGTTTTACTGAATTCCATACAACTGCCTGTGTGTTTGAACTACTCAAAATGGAAGAATAACTGCAGGGTGGGCTCCTCCGATGAGCTGACTGACCAGACATTTCGCTGTGGCTATAAATGAAAGCAATTCCTCTCTAAAGAAAGCAACATCCTGAGAGTTGCAGAGGCTGTCTACAAGACTAACTAAAGCTATGCCACTTCAGCACTCCATAAAATTCCACAACAGTGGAAACAAAGACATTCTGTTCTTTCAGTCCTACAACAAAGGGGAGGGAAAATGGTACAACATTATCAGAATGAGCAATAAATATTAACAGGACATCTTTTCTGCTGCCCACTGTTTTAAAATACTTTACATAAGCCTCAAGATGATATTTCTGTCTAGAGAAATTGTCTTTCATTTCAGACACTGGTCTCATTTTCTCTGAGGAGCAGCTTATTTTGGTTAATGACAGAGCAGACGTCAGAATTTTCTTTCCTACAAAGCCTCTCTTCCCAGTACAGCAGCACTGTTGTAATCATGAGATTAAGTGTGCACATTCATGTGTGAAATGCAGGCTTGATCTCTGTCGCGTATTATAGACTGGCTACAGCAAATGGTCAGCATATTCTTCATAATTTCTTAATACTAAACAGGAATGTATTCAATTACATCTCCCTTCCTTCACTGCCTCTGCAGAAAACAGTAACAAATACTTGTATTTCAAGTAGTAAAGCCTTCCTAGGAGAAGTAAGACCTTTGATCTTTACTCTTCAACTGCATGAGCAGGTTCTGCTATGAAGCAGCAGGAATGTTACTCAGAAAGCAAACATACACAGTACTGCGTGCAAGAAAGCAGCAGCACAAGCACGGAAACTTGCGAGACAGGAGGACTGTTTAAATAGACGTTTGTCTGCAGTAAAGCTACACAACAGCTAATTATCCTTCTTTATTCTTGCTAAAGACTCCAAAATGTTAAAGACTTCAAAACATGTTAAAAAGCTATTTGCAAAGAAGGTCTGTATTTCAAGAGACTATATGATCCGTTGTATGACCTTAAATGATAGAAAACCAAAACTGTCCAATATTGGCACTTGAATTCCAACAGATTTTCACCCCCAAAATAGACCTAGGTGTCTTTTAAACATCCAGGAACACATCCAACTTGCCCAAGGTCACACCGAGACCCTGGGAGAGATGCAATAAGCCATCTCCAACAAGAAACAAGGCATACACCCACCTCCTCCCCTCAGCTTCAGCTCTACCAGTCAAAGGAAAAAAAAAAAAACCAACCCCTTGAAACCAGTGACAACCACCAGAGCTCTGTACGCAAAATGCATCTGCAAGAGTGAGAGAACAGGTAGAACTCACTCCCGGCACCAAGGCTGGCCTTTAAATTAACACAGACCACAATAAGCTTATATTAATTATATTCATAGACCATCAAAAATTGCACAAAGAGGATGTTGTAAAGCTTGGCTGACTTTTGAACCTGCTTTTCCATCGTGTCTCAAAGGAGTGAGGTTAGTTCACTGAACTCAGCCCAGTCCAGAGGTGCAGTGGTTAGCAGGAATACTTTATGGAACTCGACTGCATTGAACTAATTATGACTCAGTAACTGAGAATTCAAAAAAAAAAAATCTTTCAGATTCTTTATTACACATTTTTCTGCCCAGCAGAAACTTTTATCACTACAGAGCAACATCCAATGTCACCTGCATTTATTTTAACCCAGAAGTCTGTTACAGTAACCACCAGAAAGCTCACTTCACCCCAGCAAAGCACAGCAAAGAAACAACTGCAGTCCTGCTCAGTTCCTACAGCTACCACCATCTGCAACGCTGGCAAGTTCTGCTCCTGGGCAGCAACCCACTGAATTCCTCACGAGATCTGGAGAAAAGGACCAGCTCACGGATCTCCCAAGTTAGGAGTTTCGCTTCTATATGTTAGGTTTCAAAGAGCAGTCTCTGCTACCGGTACAACTGCGTCAGTACTCCGCTGGTCACTGCTAATGAACCCCTTTGAAAGGAACTTCACAACCGGACGCGTCTTTCATGAGAAGAGGAAGAAAACATTAAGAAATGCTCCAAGTGATTGGTCTGCTGCTAATCTAAACTAAGAAAAAGTGTTTTAACACTGCATGAAATAACTTCTGACTTTGGTCACGCCTCAGACATTAATATAATTCCTACTTCCAGTACTCTCAACTCCTGTAGGACTACAGCACTGGAATCTCATGCAACAGAATAAGGCAATACAGTTCTATTAACATATTTTGGTCTGATCTTGTAAGCTACCGAGAACAATGCTGCAAAATTAGACCATAAGCCATGAAGCGTAGAATAACCGATGCAAAATTACTACGCCACACTTGAAATCTGGTGGCCTCTCTGACATTCCAATGCCACCACATCTCATCATCTGCCACCACTAGGAATCGGGAGATGGCAGAGGCACCATAAACTGCTCATAGTGTTCAATCATTCTGTGACCAAGGCACGTCTTTTAAGACCTTCTCTACTCCCACAGTAACAAACTAGGATTACTATATTTAGCTTGCTTTAAAAAAAAAAAAAAAAAAAACACACAACTGAGGTGATCCTTCAGCAACAACAGCCAAACAAATTACGCTATTTACTGTAATTAGGATGCAATAAAGTTTTACTTCTAAAAGCATACCTTTGAAGATTCTTGTCTAAGACCTTTCCATCATTTACTGCACGAGCCTTCAACAACTAAACAAGCAGGAGTTCAGAAGAACACCACGTCACAAAGGTTTTTCCTGAAACACGAACCTGATCAGGAGCTGACTTCAGAGCTACTTTCAACACACTACAGAAGAAAATGCACTAAGTGCCAGTTACCCAAGCAACAGGGACCTCATTAAATCTGTGCAACACTTTAGGGATTAGCCTGTTTTCTCCTGCAGTCCTGTAGCCTCTCCCATGAGATAACATATACAGCTACAGTGAGATTTATTACTTGCTGACTAGTTCTTAACATAGGCTGAATTATGATCTGGCCTCTGAATCAGACTGAACTTTGGTATAAAGTGACATTTCAAAACAATTATGTAGCTATTTTTGTTATTCAAATATGAAATACAGCTTTATGTATAGCATTTTAGTATCAAATGGCATTGATAGGGCCAAGAAAAAACAAGATAAACTCCTACAGAAGGATATGTATCAAGCTCTCAGCCTAATAGCAAAGTGAAAATCTTTTCCTGACTTTTAGCCAGTGCTGTGCATATTATTTATTTGTCCATTGCTTCCTAGACACGTAGAACTTCACTCACACTGTTCTGAGCTTAAAAAAAAAAACACCCACAAAGTAATAGCCTTTTTAAACGGGGGGGGGGGAACCCACCACCAAACCAAAGCACAAAAAAACCCAAGAACAAACCACCAAAAAAAACCCAACCCAAACACCACTTCCCAAACACAACAAAAACCACAGCAGAAGTTCTAAGAAAAAAAAAAAAAACCAAATCCCTATTTAGTTCTGGACAAAACAAACAAAAAAAACCCCACCACACCACCACTGTTTTCCTCACATATAATGCTTCAAAACAAAAATAAATGGAAGTCACACGCACAATTTAGGCTGCAAGAGGCAGGAAAAGTCTCAAACATGTCCTCAAGATAACAACAGGATAGGTTTCTATTATTCATGATCTGTATGTGCTTATCTATAGGACTAAATCACTTGTTTATCTACTTAAGAAGAATGGTTAATCTACTTTAGAACTTCTACAGAAGCAAACTCAAAACAAACAAACTACCAGCGCATTTGAAATATTCAAACTGCATTAAAAAGTCCGGTTTGACGAAAACAACAGCAGTACTCATGAAGCATATCTGACCTGGTTGGAGTTTTCTGGAGCTGCAAGATATCCAGAACGGCAACAGAGATAAAACCACACTGCAGAATCTCATGCTTAGTTTAATGCTTTCAGTGGGTGTTTCAGCTGCGTCAGCTGTCTTTAGGAACCTCAAGAAAGATGTACAACACGGGAAAGGTGGTATATGGTGTTACTTGTTAGCTTGCAGCAGAATAACTGAGGTATTCTTCTGAAGCAGGCTGCTAAGGACTAGATTTTTTTCAACTATGAAAAAGCCTGCGATAGAAACCTAACATACCAGTTTAGCTTGAAGTCATGGCATTGTATTAGTGGCAGAGAGTCTGTTCGCACCATTTTAATAAAGCTCATCCAGATTTGCAGTGCAGAGATGCTGTCATACCCACATTATGCTAAGCTCCCATTTCTGCCACCCCAGAGGGCTTGGCACCAAACCCCAGCTGAGATGCTCCTGCCACCCCCAGAGCACCAAGAAGCACATGACAGCCAGAGACCACATCAACTTCACAGCACGAGCTTCAGAGTAGAGAATGACCTCAGAATTTTATTAACCTGATGTACAATGCTTACAATTTCTCTCCAAGAACAATTCTCTGCCTTTGAAATGAGCTGAGGGATGTGTACTGAGCAAAGATTTTGTTGTCAGAAATTTTGTAATGCTAAACCGCTGCTGAACTCCCACGTGAATGTAACCGAACAAGATGGTTATATTTACCTTTGGCATCTCAGATACCACAATACGTCCTCAGAAGTGAAGCACTCAGCCAAAAGCATGGATTCAATTAAATTCTATGCCAAAATATAACTTTATACAGCAGCATTTGTTAAAAAAGTAATGCTCTTAAGTTCAGCCTGTACATCTTGAGCTTCATTCCAATTTATATTCCTGACTCCATGCTTTAAAAAATTCACAGGAATTATTTGTACGAACTACTTGGAGTTGGCACATCTTGCTAGGGCAAACGGAGGACAATTACTCCCTGAAATCCAGACTGACTCTCAAGTACCAGCAGACAAAAGTGACATGATACAGGAGGTGTTACCCCTTGCGTCTGCGCACCCTCATTATCACCCTGCTGGAAGAAACCCCAAAGTGGTACCTGTAATCAGGGCACGCTGCTAAATTCCAATAAATCAGCAACTGCCTCCCAAGCAGCTAACCAGTCCTTCCAGTCGGGAGGGGACTGCTAAAGGAGGCACAGGTAAAAAACAATCCCAAGGTAAACTGTTCCTAGCTGTGATTTAGAGATCACAGCTGTACTTTCCACATTAACAATACTGTGGTCACAAACTGTATCGCTCAAAGCCACAGATCCCATTCGTGCACAAAGTCAAGTTAGGCCAAAACTTATTTTTAAGTATTATATTAATCTTAAAAATTCACATGGATATTCCCCCTGCACTGGAGCATTTGATCACGTGCTACCTGATTTCAAAACAGAGCATCGGGACTGTTTATTCCAACCGCCACGTTATGCGGGGACTTCCCAGAAATACGCTACCAACTGATGAAGTTGCAACAGCCCTGCTGACCTGCCGCTACCCCGTCCATTCATGAAAGAATTCTGTCCATTTAGACCAGTACATACTTTGAATTCCCGTAGCAACAGTGGCACGTACTATTGTAAAGAGAAGAGACCCAAGGTGAAATACTATCAGGAACTGAAAAACCCCACAGAAAACCTATACAAACAGATGGCATCATCTGGGTTGGGTTTTTCTAATGCTACTTAGCATTTACAGCTGGAAGTGGCAAATATCTAACATGCTTTGAATATGCAAATTATAAGATCAACACAAAAGAGGACAATGCAATTTCTTTTAAAGACAGGCAGTCATAATGTTGAAACAGACTGCAACCAATTTTCATACACTATTCATAATTACTTTATTACACTGGGAAAGGGTAATCAGTTTCCAAATGATCTAACAACCTTGGGCTGCTCTTAACTCTTTTGTACCAGTCTTAACCACAAGCGTGGGCTAGGTCCCCAACTTTAAGCCAATTACAACAGTCTAATATTAAACACACAGATCAGAAGTGGTGTTCTTCACATACTGTCACACAAGCCAGCACACGAGATTACTTAAGAGCATTCAATTATTAAGCAGGAACTGCCATATAGAAAAAAAAATAATTCATTCCCAGCTCTAATCTCAAAGGAATAGCTTTATTATCGCAGAGGAGAAATCTGATTTTTGTCTCCTTTGTTAAATTTCAATAGGAAATGGAGCAAATACAGTATGTTTTGACTGCTTGGAGGAGTAAATTCTACAGGGATCCGTTACTATGTCAAACTTTAAAAAATGCCTCCAACCTTAAGTGCTTGAATTGTATTGACTCATATCATGGCTCAGTCATCTTCATACTGCCTGTGTAGTTTAACTACCTGCTGAGGCCACTTTTAGTCATCAGCCTCTGACTAAATCCAAGACACTTCACAACACGATAAAATGCAAATGGCTAAGTTTCCAGGTCCAACTTGTGCTTGGGTTAAAATACCTACTAAGCAATGTAAGGGGGAAGTGCTGGCAAGAACAGAAAGGCTGTGAACTTCCCACGGTCAGAGGAAGTAAAGTATTGGTCCTGGTTTAGGTAAATTTGTTGATTTTGCAGACTGATTAGATTAACAGGATGAAACCTCCCCTGTAAAGAGCCTAAAGCTACACCATTTTGAAGTTTTAGAACTTTTTATTGCCATCATTTTACTAGGTAGATGAATGACACTGGAGATTCTACAGAAGTATGGATTAAAATATTCAATGTAATGGAAAAACTCTACACTTTCTCTAGTTCCCAGCAACAATGATCACAAAAAGAGGCCCTGATCTTCCAAAACAAGATTAACACACAAAACCTGACAATAATGTTCAAGCTACTATCTGCTTTAAACACTTAAACAGAATAAAAGCATAGCAGACTGCAGGTGCTGCTGAAAGCACTCACTGCCCATTAACAAAAATTCAGCTTTATTTCAAAGAAGTCATTTTGCTTTCTACAAATCAACGAACTCAAAGGAAACAAAGCAGGTTTTATTGCTATTTTCAAGAAAATTCAAATCAGCACTTCAGACAAAATTTATTAGGCGTATAAAATCGTTGTTACAACAGCAGTGATGTACCTATACCAGCACTGGTTGGTTTTAGTAAAAGGCTTCAGCAAAAGCCATTTCATCCAGCTTTTTGCTGCCAGTTCATTTAAAATAAAATTAAAAAAAAAAAAGTAGTAAAAAGGAAGACTGACAAATCTGCAAGTATCTAACTTCCAGGAACCGGTGCTAACGCATTCCAGATTTGTTATTTCACACTGTATTGTCATCTCATATGAAAATGAAAGCGATATCCATTTCCAGAGAAGCCTCATCAAACCAAGTTTGCTTTCAAAAACTTGCCATTACATCCCAAGAAAAGTGCTCAGCTACCTCATTAACGCTAAATTTACAGCCACCGTTTCTTCTGTGTTTTTGCTAACATTAGAAAAAGTCTGAATTCCAAACCCACCAGTACATTAAAAAAACCCATGTGGTTGTAACAAAAATCTAAGTATCACAATCAAATACTGTTTATTCCAGTAGTAGAATGTTTATCCAATCACCAAGACCTTTACTTGGCAAAACCTGACCAAAAAAAAAGTTTCCTACGGAAGGCCAGCTTGTTTTAATCATTTACATTTTTCAACATTATTTGTTCTCACTTTGTATCCAAAGGTCAGAACTCAATCCACTACCCCAGGCAAACTTTGGAATAAATATTATTTTTGTGCACTCTTCTGGAAAGAATTTCACTCCTATTAAGAAAGCTGAAGTACAAAAAAAAGAAAAACCATCCAACAAAACCAAGCACTAGATTACCCTCTGATGCATTTAGAGATGCTGCACAATTTCTTTCATAAACAGAAAGCTGGCTTATAGGAAGTTTTTCATGGATCCTGTGCTTTATTACTTAACTGAGTGTGTTACATCATTACAGGCTTTTACTTTCCTAGGAACAGTGACATTTGTTCTGCGAGAAATGCACACACCAACATGAGAAACAGTAAAACAAACAGCAAGGCTAAGCAAGGGCCAGTTGAAACGACAGTCTGAACTATGCCAACTAGGACTCCAGCTGCCCTTCTCCTCTAAAATGCCCCTTCTGAAATGCAGTGTGCTGCACACAGAGAGGGAAAACTTTGTTTATAGATTCAGGCTATTGACCATCGATATCAGAGATTCACATCAGAGCGTCGGGTAGCTTTCTACTCTAGGACTATAATGATTAAGACACCGTTTCTCTTATTTACCCTCAAATACAAAATAGAGCTACTGAGCCTTCTCTTTTATGTCATTTACTGATCTGAGCTGGACACTTTAAACACACGGTTCAAAAGAAAAAAAAAAAGCCAGTAGTAGACATCTTGGTCAAGACATTACAGCTCACAAAGATTAGTAAAACTAATACCCAGGCTTGCTGACTGACCCAACCCCATCTGTGAGCCACCACCTTCGTAAAGCAAAGCTACTCTGTAGAGATGAAAGCACAGAGCATTTGCACCAAACACCACAGGCTATGTGAAATTTCTGCTTCCTAATGCCTAGAAAACGCTCCTAGTTCTGCCCAATTTTCTGAAACTCTCAGCTATGGAGCCAAGTAGGTCAAGTCCCCAACAACTACCACACCCCTAAGAAAGAACCCTCAGATGCACTTGAAACTGCCTGGTGCATTCAGCCGCAGTAGAAAGAGAATTTAACTAAACATGTCCAGTTGAGAACAGTGGCAGCTTAAAATAGTTTTACTCATGATTTAGACAGTGCTGCTTTGGAGACTAAAGACAGTAACAACTCCAGTCAACAGCTTTTGATCCACTCGTGTCAGAGGCTAGGCTAACACTGCAAAGGAATGGCCTTCATTTGAAAATCTCTTGGCCAAACCAGCATCTCCTGATCACCTCAGCAGATCACACCTATTTCTACACTCCGTCTTGATAATTTGCTCCGTACCGCTAACTGGATCTCAGGTGAAATGTCATGTTATCCGCATATATCAACAGATTACAGAAATAGATTTCCAGTGTTTTAAACTGGATTTACTCCTAATGCAGCATACACACTATCAGCACAAACCCTCTGTATCATTTGGAAAAGTCCCAGAACGAGGACAGATTAACATATACACTGACCTAACATTCAGAGCCAGCTCTATGAAGCTGTATGTTCGTTAAAAGATACAACACATCTCTGCAAGAGAACATCTTCCTAACAGATGAGCAGCACCCCAATACCAAGATGAAGCATGAAAATATTGAAGGCTGGCTTTCTCTGCCTAGAAACGTCAATCCTATCAAATACTACCAAGTAAGTTGATTTAGGTTCTCTTTATGAGATGTTTGGACTATGAACTGGGTATCAAACTGCACTTGCAGTTGATACTGAAGTAACTCCACTGAGGTTGTGGAGATCTTCCTACTTTTCACTTGTCCATTAAACCAAGACTTCATCAGTATGAAGACTATCTCAGGTGCCAAAACGGAAGGGTATTGTTTCTACACTTTAAAATGGCTTGTTGGGTTGTTTTGTTGCTTTTGGTTTTTTTCCAGATAAAGTAGAGACACCCTTTAAATGCTTTACCTACTCATGGGTCAATCAGCACAGCAGGAACTGATTCATGGTACACCAGGAAAAAAAAAAAGGGGGGGGGGAACAAGAAAAAAAATCACTGACCCTGTAACATTAGGAAGTAAGGGATTCTTTCTGGCTACAGTAAGTAGCATAACCTCCCTCAAGCCAAAATAAAACCAACCCACAACCTAAGAATGTTTAGGATTAGTTCAATAATAAATTGCTTATTTTCTTCCACACACACACACAAAAAAAAAATCAAAGCTCTCTCTCAGATGAACTACTTAACCACTCACAACAGGAAACAAAAGCCCCATCTTGTCACCTTCACGGAAACAGAAGTAAACAAAAGAGGGGGTGAGACACACACCAAGAGATTTTCTACAACCTGTAGTAAAATTGCCAAGACAGTCGATGGATTCTGACAGAACAGCTGCATACATCATTATGTTAATTAAAATTAAAGTCCCATCTACTTAGCATACAAGCAATTCACTGAACCTTAGTGACAAAAGGAAGGAACCATTTCCTCAAAAGAGGCATAATCACATACAACTTGAACAAGTTGCCTGCTCCTGCTGAAGGCCACAGCACAAAGGAGATAGAAAAGTGTTTAAGAGCCAGCACTGGCTATTTTAAGTAAAACAAAGCACTATCAACTATAAAACACACACAAAGGAAGTGGTAGGCTACATTACGTCAGCCCTTGCCTCAATTCATAAATCCTAACCGCAAAACAAGACAAATTCTTAACTGCCTTTCTCTGGAACCACGTTTAAAGTGCATATATGCCATTTATGTCTTAAAATCCGCTATTGAACACCACTCGCTGATGCATCACTTTCAAGCAGCCGCGGAGGGGGGAGGATTGTGTAATCCCAGTCAATTCTATCGTGCAGCCAGATCAAATAACATTGCAAGAACTGCCTGCCAAGCACCCAGCCTGCCAGAGTACAATAAGCACTCAAGTGCTCTGGACTCAAACCCACCTTTCACTGGTCCCAGAGATCTTTATAAAATAGTTTAAACACTACTAAATTACAGGGTTGGAAAAACAAGTAAAAGCTTTTAAATGCTGCTCCTACACAATTCTCAACTTGCTGCTAAGCATCTGAACCGTCTGTCTGGTGATATTCACCGGGCACAAGCGTTCAAAAAAGCGACTGCCTGCAAGAACAAAAACTGACAGAAATGCAGAGTTGGTTGCACGTCTGGAACTAATTGCCTGCAGATTAACGGCTTTACATTGGAAGAGTGTTCGTCTGTAGGGTTTTAAATCCAGTTTACTTTAAACCGAGTTCCCAGAAGAAACATATTGGTGGAGCATCTGAAACAACACTTCACTACATTTCTGTTCTCCACTTTCCTCTACTTCATGCCTAATATTAAGTATAAAAATAAAATAAAATGCACTACATTAAGTCCCCTTGTCAACTGCCATTTTCATCCCCAATCAATTAAAGCCGCCCCATATGGCTGCAAGGAGGCCATCCAGTCACACAATGCCCCATGCAGTGCGAAGCCACATGTACTCAAGAGGAGCTTAAAACCAATTGCAAAACAAAGCAGAGCTGGTTTCTTCCTCAGGAAACAAAGTGACCAAGCAGGTCTCCTGTCACCGTCTTAAAACACGATCAAACACCTCTAAAAAAAACTTACACCACACATCGTACCAATTAGTACTTCAAAGGCATTCCATTTTACCGAGTGAAGTTAAAAAGTACTTTCTTTCAGGATAAGGAAAATGCAATCCTTATCTCCTTATCTCATTTGCTGTAAAAAAAGCACCCAACCAACCAAACCCCCACCAACACACAAAAAGCCAACAACGAAACAGAAGTAAACACAGCACTCCGTTTAGCTTAGCTGTTTATATTTAGAACACAGAGGTAAAGAATTTGTTATGGAAAGAAAACTCCGCAGTCTTAGAGCATTCTGAACTTCTTAGGCCACTAAAAACCCCCACCTCACCTACCAAGTGGATCCAACTTTTTCTGGGGGAAAAAAAAAAACAAAACATACGGAGTAACCAAAAGGGGACAAGAGAATGAAGTGAAGCCTTTTCTCCATCCAGGTGTTTGCTGCGTTACCATTGGCTAAGTAACAATGAGCCAACTTTAAGAGCAACCTTTTATCAAACTGACCTTCTTGGAAACACAACTTGTTTGCATAAGGCACCGAAGTTACCCCATCAATCCGGTCTGGAGACCCGCTCTACTGACCCTCGTCCGTAATGTTAGCAGCAGCCCCCGGCCCCCCGGCCCCC
>JAAGNO010017788.1:0-24475 GCA_033439905.1 Ceryle rudis
ATGGTTGAAAGGTAGATTTTATAGAAAATTATAAAGACATTTCTCAATAAATCCCATTCATTCGAGTCACTTCAGCCCGCAAACGTTAAATTTTTAAGACTTCAGGCTTCAGAGTGACCAGCTTCACAGCGTGCCTGTGCTGTTTGCCACTGGTAGTCCTAAGGTAACGTATATAACAAACTTGTTAAATAGCACTGCACATAGGGAAGGTGCCTATACTTTACTCTGTTAGTTTTTGTAGTGGCAAATACATGTTCTTCAGTGAACATGGGATCTCTTCATTGAGGTCCACTTATTGCTTAATTCTGTCCTGTTCATTGCAGAACAACTAGCTCAGCTGGCAGCCAGTCTTAAGAGGCCAGAATTTGGTGCTCCAGGTCTTCCTGGCCGACCAGGGCCACCAGGTGCTCCTGGGCCTGCTGGTGAAAATGGCTTCCCAGGACAGCTTGGACCTCGCGGCTTGCCTGGCCTTAAAGGTCCCCCTGGTGAGATCGGTCGTAAAGGTCCTAAAGGTAAGAAATTCTGTAACTAACTTTCAGTTGTTGACCGCTCCAGTTTTCTGTTGTTTTGTTTCGGTTTTCCTTTGGATTACAGGTTGTGAATGTATATTGTACATATGCTAAGTCTAAAAAGATTCTGAATTAGGAAACTAAGCTGTTTCCTGTAACTGTTTCTTCAGTTGACCCAGTTATTAAAGAGCACATTGGCCTGGCCTCAGCAAGGCTTGTTTATAAATCAATTTTTTTTGTCACTAAATCACTTAAACAGTATGAGAAAGTTCAAGGCAGATGCCTGTCCTAGAAGTAAGCAGCCAAGTCAGGTTCTTAAAATTCATTTTCCCTCTTGTGGACTTTTGAGGTTTGTATTTTTCATATGCTGAAAAGTTCTAGCAGCACCTCTCTCTTTCCTCTACTTGCTCTGGTCATGGACTTCACTTCTGCAAGACTTGTGGTCCCAAAAGCGACCGTAAAAAGTCAGATTCATTTGCTGATCTCTAGCCTACTTTTCCAAGGTTTTCCAGTTTCTCACATTACAAGTGGCTGATGACAATCTGCCTCTTATTTGGATATAACACTTGAGACATTTAACATCATCACACCACCTACCACAATCTATTGATTCTTTGGAAAAGACAAATCCATAAAAAATATCGACTTACCTTACACTCTGCAAAACATCTTTGATCTCTTCTGTTCCTGACCGAGGTTTTGCACACCTCCAAAGGATTAGACCGTAGAATTTTCTGCAGTGTCTCATGACCACTCTGTATGTATCAGTTTCTATTTAGCAGTGATTTTGATTTGTTTTCTCGAAGGTCAGTTTTATTTAAAAATTCTATTTTTGCACAAAGCTGGTCTGTCTCTGGATTAGAATGTTTACTTTTCTCTCAATCTTTATTTGAAATTCAAATAGCAAAAACCTTTGAGAGAAGGAATAGGACACAAAGCAAACCTTGACAGCACTGTTGCTGGAGCTCTGTTAATATTTTCATTTAATGTAATGTCATCTGTGTTCACAGAAGCAACAAATGACGGAGATACAAAGGTGATCATATATGATGAATTTCATTCAGAACACAGCAGGCTGCACTGTGTTAATCTAAAATAAATAAATAAGTAAAATCTACAGAGCATAAAAAGCCTCCAAACAAGCAAAATGCTTTGTTTTCTATCATAATTGTAATCAAATTCCAAGCTACCTTACAGTAAACCTTGAAATACAATTACGAGAGTAGTGGTGAATGCTCTCTCTGCAAGAGCTGTCGTGATGGTACGTGGCAGGCAACCTGAAAATATCGCAGTGCGATTGAATTCCTGGCAGTTCCAGAGCTCCAGAGAAGTCACAGAGATGAACTGACTTTCCCCATCCATTTGGGGAGTTGTCTTGAGATTGGAATGTGCGGAAAAGGGCACCTAGGACATTTGGCGAAAGGGAAAAGGGCGAGGATGTAGAGAATGTTTTGGAAGGTCACAATAAAGAGGAGATAGAAACATAAGAATGTGCTACCATGAGATAGATCAGAAGATACAAAGGTACAGTGATTTTAACAGCATCAGCAACAACAGAGTCAAAAAGAGGTGGCTCAAGGAAGGAGATTATAGTGACTTTAATGAGCAATCTGGGGTAGTGAAGAAGGGCAGAAACATAAATAAGAAATTGGAGAAGTTTGGAGTAACCAGCAGTAAACACTGGTTCCAAAGTGTTCAGTAGCTGGAAATGGCAGAAGTATATATGGGTAAGCCAACATCAGTGCTTCTGGTAGCTGTATTTACAAAGACAGGCTGAATCTCCATGTTGACTAGGCGCTCTGAAATGGAGAGATAAGATTCCTCCTCTAGTACCCCACATGCATCTTCTACTGACTTTTGGACTTTTGTATCAGTACAAAAGTCTTGCGTTCCTTTATACAGCTTCCTCGTGTTCATGTTCGTGTATGTACTGATATACAGGATGTCATGTTCTGCTATAGGCAAGCCATAAACCTATTCTAACTTTTCTCACTTCAGTAAAAGAAGGAATGGAAGTATAAAATAAAGCTCATTCAAATACTATTAGGTGTATACTTGTGACTTTTGACTTGCAGGAAAAAAAAAAAGAAGAAAAAAAAAGAGTTTACAGAAGAGTTTAGATAGGGTGTTGAAGAGTGGTAGATCTAGGTACTTTATGGAATAAATACAGTGAAATGAATTTGAAATTTACAACCAAAACAAGAAAAAAAAGCTTCCTCTCACTAAGATGCTTCTTGTTTGGAGCAACATACGAGTTTGAAGAAAAGCTGGATGCCCACCAAGTAAAAGTCTCCATAATACCAGTGTATGAGAACAAAGGTCTTGGTTTTACTTCTATGAATGTCTTATGTCGATGTCAACAGAATACTGTCATCTGTGTGAGCCAGTTTCTCTTTTCTCCTCTGCACAAGCTGTCTCAAGGACCAGCACTTGAAATTCTTTACTTAGCTGAGTTCAGGTAGTCTTGCAAAAGCCCTTGGCCAGTAACGTCAGTCTGTATTCTAAAAGAATTTGTATAGTTCTGTGAGTTTGCTTTATTTCTGTTCCATAGGCTATGGCATATTTCATGTGGTACTTTCTGTTCAGCTCCAGGTAGTGGGTTTGGTTTTTTTCCCTCTGACATACCTACTTCTGAGTATAACTCAAATGGAGGGGAAAAAACCAAACATCATACCAGGCCACGTGTCAAGACATCTTTCAAAGATACTAAGACTATATACAACCACCTGAATTCTCTGCTTATTAGCCAGTCACCTCTGAGAGCGAACTTAATAGAAGTAATACTCCAAGCAGCCTGTAACTAATGTTTCATGAATTTGCTTTAGGTGAACCAGGAGAAAGAGGAGAAAGAGGATTTCCAGGCAGAGGACTGAAAGGTTACCCTGGGCCAAGAGGTCTTCCAGGTAAATATAAGATGGTGAGGATAAAGAAGAGATGTAGTAAAATTTATTCAAGCCGCTCTGAAAAGATGGAAGGTGTCCATTAAGCAACAAACTTCCAAATAACAGTAATTCATAATTTTTACTTCATAGGTAATGATACAGTCAAATCAGAATTGAAAGCTCTTTTACTAGAGGTACCAGCCCATTTATCTCAGTGCAGAAAAATTAGGATGTATACAAAGCATCAAAAAAATAGAGGCAATCACACACATATATAAAATTGACTTTTTATATAATCACGTATTTATATATATGTGTGTGTGTGTATATGTATATATAAAAAATAAAACAGAAAGACCACAAACCTTGTTATCTCAGTGGCAGCCACAGCAGTCTTCAGGAATCTCCATTCATAATTTAGGACATCCAAAGTACAATTCTTCTTTATTTTTGTGATAATTAAGTGCAGTGTTACGCAGTAAGGGTCCAGGACAGATTCTTGCTGGTAAGTGCAGCACAGCCAGCCTCTAGTGGCCAGTGAATGAAAAGAATTATCTTATTACCATCAGTATACACAGAAACGTGCTGTAGAGAGATAGAGGCAGACAGTTCACTATATACTGATAGGCAGGATGTCTGTGAAACTGAGTTGTCATCTTTAGGAATTTATCTTTGGAAGAGGTTTACTAAAATCAGTGTATTTCATTTCTTCATTGAAGCTTTAGAAAGTAGAAAGCTAGATTAGTGCTCATTAGTTCCCCTCTATGCATCTATTTCCCCAACATATCTGAGTGGAGAATAAAAGCAGTTATGTCTCTTTCCAGAGGACTAGTGTAGCTCTGAAGTAGTCAGTAGCATCTACAGCTTCATAGATGTTGCCAACAGCATTGTCTGCGGTGCTGCAGTTATGCTGCATAGCTTTTTATGGCAGCAGATCTGCACCAGTATAACCAGAGAGGATTGTGAGTGAAATTTCATTGCTGTAGATGTGTAAACACAGCCTGGTTGACCATGAGAGGAAAACTGTCCCTCTCAGTAAGCACCTCTCTGGGGAATCCACCGAGAGCAGTAAAAAGCCATCTTTGTACAGCTTTTAAGAACAGATGTTCAGTAAAGCTACACATAGGCTAAGAAGTCCTGTGCTGCCAATTTTCAGACCTGCATCCACTTTTCCAGGTGAACCGGGCAAAGCCAGCTATGGCAGGGAAGGTCGTGATGGCGAACGAGGTCTCCCTGGGGTGGCCGGTCAGCCTGGGGTTCCCGGTCCTCCTGGCCCTCCTGGCCCTCCTGGGTACTGCGAGCCATCATCTTGCAGAATGGAGGCTGGACAGAGAGCTGGTAAGAACATGAAAGGGCCCTGAATGGGCAACACGAGTGCCACAGAGTGTCGGTATCAATTTACTGCTGCACAGACAGCTGACAAAAAATAAGGAATGAAGGAGAAATACAAAGAAGGAGAAGCCTTTCAAACAAGGTTTCAGTAGGCATTTTTGAACACAGTGGTTGTACATTCTTTCTAAATGTGTACTTAGCAACACAAGCTGGAACACTGGTGCTTACAGAAATACACAGGTGATGCCTTCTGGCTCTTCCTCCCTTTGGGGGAAAAGAAGGCACTTGTCTTTTGGTTCGTTTTAATAAAGAGTTTCTGTGATTTCTCCTCCCCTACTTAATTCCTCTGTATGATGTACAGTGAAATAATGTGTCTTCAGCCATCAAATAAAAAAGGAACATTTTATTTACTTCAGTTGTAGCTATTTTTTTATGCCTATAAAATAAATTCCAGAGCCAATTACATCACTTCGTGCACAGTCATTTCATTGCACGGATGTGCTGTACAGGATACGTTAAGCATCCTTCAGCTCTTCAATTCAATTGCAGAAACACAGTAGGGAAGCTGTTATTATGAAAACCTGTCACCCCTGACACCTTTTATGATGTAAATCTCTCTAAAGGTACGATCACTGGGTTCTCATGAATAAGCCATGTGGAATAACCTCTTCCTTTCCGCTCCAATTTGCGTTGCATTGATAATTCCGTACGAAGCCTATTGCGGCTTCCCTCCTTCTATGTGACATTAAAATAAAAGGCTAGTAGCCACAGGCAAGGGCAGTTTAAGTCCCAGAAATAGAATAGTTTTATCTGAGATACTTCAGATGTTGAAGTAACATCTGTGGTTGTGCAAAAACCAAATAAATGTTTTAACCCCCTCTGTGTTTAATATGCATCTATGGTTACATACAGTCCCAATAAACACAACAGCTAAACCCCATTGAGTTTAGATAAACTCCATTTTTAGATGGAAACATGCAGTGAGGGTATTTTGTATCTGTCTGTATTAATTAAGCTATTTGTGGTTTTGACTTCGCCTTCTCTGAAGTGTAGTCTCTCTCAAAGACAACAATGAACTCATCCTATGCTTCCTTTCATTTTGCTATTAACCATCCATCTTTTCAAATCCAAACTTTGGCACACTTGCTTCAAGCATTGATTTTCTTCCTAGCCCTTAATTGTCTTAAGTTCAGAATAGTTGGCTTGTGTGCCACCTGCCAATATAAAGACATAACACAAACAGTTGAGCTACGCACTTTGCATGCAGTGTCCAAGATAACACTGCAGGGAAAGGTACCGGTGCAAGAGAATTTTCTGAAAGGAATTACTGAAAACAGCAACAGCTAAGCTTTCCCCAAGCCAAAGCTGACACTCTATAGCTGCTTCTAAGAGCTGTAGCACCTCATGTATTGTCAGAAAATGCCTGCACAGTGATCACTTGGGAGAACAAATGGCTGATAAAGCTGCCTACTAATAGAAACTACATTTGCACATTTATTAGAGGCTTTTGAAAATGAGTTAAAGGGGATTAATTCTGATAATCTCTTTATGGCCCTTGCACAGACCAGTATTTTAAATGCTAAAATATAAAAGAACTTGAATCTTTACAAGTAAGTCTTATCTACAAGTGTCCACTGCTCTCTGTTTAGTACCACAGAAGTAGTTCTGGGTGAAATTTCAGGAAAAAAGACAGGGGGGAAGAAAATGGGCATAAAAAAATGTGCCATCCTTCCCAGAGACTCTGGGCAGAGCCTGAGATGAAACAGTTTTCCAGCACCTCCAGTTTGGTCAAAGTCTCTCATAACCCACATCTCTCCTACATTAATACTACAGGAAGCCATCAAAACAGAGGAGTGCAAAGAATTTCATTCTTAAGAAAGAAATGCAGGTGATTGCATACAAGGAGATGAGCTTGTTCACACACAGAGGTGCAGCAGTTACAGATGTAGGTCAGTTTTTAGCCATTTAGTGCATCGTCCTCAGAAGTGCTTATGTAGCGCAACAAATAAAACGGTGGTGGTAATGACAAACTGTAGTTTCACCATCAAACTTTTATTTTGACTACAAAGTGTGTAAAACTCTTAAAAAGAAAAAAACCCCCAAACAACCCATCTGATAACAGAATGAAAATAATATATTCCATATGTAATGCATAAACATAATGAATCAAAAGAAGCAAAACCCCCCCAACATTTAAATACAAATGTGAAGTGCTTTAAAAAATATAGTCTGGGAAAAAAAAAAAATGCATAAAATTCCACAATGGAAAGAAACTCGTGTAGGAGAAAAAACATAGATACCTTAGAACCAAATAGGAAATATTACAATCAAACAAATTGAACACTGAGGATCAATTCAATGCAGAAGCTACGTAAGTGGATAGGTTAAGATTGTGACAGATTTTTTTCTGCCTTCAAGGTGCCTTGGGAGTTTTAACTTAAAATACAGAACTCAAGAAAAAATCCTCAGGGCCATGTAAGTCATTATGGGACACTTTGGTTAATCTAAGTGTTTCTCAATTCCAGATCTTGTGCTAGAGTAGAAGAAATTTATCTGACAAATGGTAGACTGTGTACCAAAAACCACCAGGGACTGGATTTTCAGTAACAGCACACTCAAGTAAATAAAGATTTGGAAAACAAAGACAGGATTATGAATTTAAAAGAAAGGTCTATCAACTGTAGTGGTACAGGAAAAAAAAAAAAAAGTACTAGTTTAAATAAATGCATTTAGAAGGCACAAAGTGAAGAGATTGAGAAGTTTCCCAAGCCACTGACAGCGTGCTCCCCATTCTAACCAGACGCTCCTGGAATCTCAGTGAAGTCCTGAGTAAATCGTGTTCTCATCTCTTTCTGGTTCAGCATCACAAAATGCTCTGAGATTGATTTTTCTTTAACAAAAGGTTGTGAAAATCACTTCTAACCAACAGGATCTCTGCCACCGCTCCTAACTCTGGAGGTTTAATTCCACCGTGATAAATACATATTTTAGCTTCTCAGTTACTTAAGTGTAGGCAGAAGCCAAGAGAAAAATGTTTAACAACTGTCCTCAAGTGATTACCCAGTTCTTCACAATCCAGGCTGGTGGTTTAAAATGGCAACTGCGATGCTTTCCCTACTAGGCTACTAGTAATTATTTGTTACACTGCTGCCGAATACTGCACTAAGACTGTGTATCTGTGTTTGTTACATATCTAGAGAGAGTGCTTGTATGTGGGTTTGTAGATACATCTTCTGTCACAGAAGTGTCACTGGGTTCAGGCAACCCAGTATGAACCGCTACCAAAAGGCTTGTGAATATTTCACAAAGGCCAAAGCCTCTCTCCAGCCAGGGAGGCTCTAGGGCACGATCTGGAGCACCCAAATGAGGCAAGACAGCAAGGCTGGGGAAGATTACGCTCGATTTTGCTTCCCTGAATACCCTAGTCATGATCAGAGTTTACCCAGAGCCAAACACGGATCTACAACCAAATGTGCTCTTCCTTCAAACAGGGACAGTGCCAACAGATGGCACTTTCGAGGTTACCTGAAGGACAGAGGGAACAAGAAACTGAGTCCCTTAGTTTCAGAGACACCAGTGCTGGTTCATCCTAGCACAGCACAGTAGTTGTGTTCCATGGTACAAAGACATGCTGCATTTTTACAAATGTTTTTAAATTGCTTAGATAATTGGGTGAAATGCATTCGCTGGCTCTGTGTTATTATTTGACCATGTTGTCTCTGCTGCCTTTATACTTAAAAACGCAGTCACTGCATCTCCTCTGCTCACGGGTCACAGGAGAAGAAGAAATGTCTATTTTGTAGGGCATGTTACTCCTGTCTGATTTGTTACAGCTTCAGCTTTATTCCCCTCCCTTCAATCTTTTGTTTCACTGTTCTATTTTGCTTGCTGCGTATGCAACAAAGGGGCTAGTAAAAGTGTGGCAGCTTTAGACAAGATATGAAGCAAGCTTGCCGAAGCCACTAGGAAATGAGAAGAAAGAAAATCAAGTTAGTGGCCAAATGATTACCTTGCATCATTTAAAATGCCATTGATGCAGAAGTTCTCATTTTTCTCCTGGGAGAATTAGGCAGCAATAGAACAATGAAAACACCTGATGCTGAACACCCCCCGGGGCACGCTGTGGTGGCTTTGTGCCTCTCCCTTCTCTCGTTCGCAGCACCATCCTCCCTCTCGTGATTTGACATGGAAGGAAAGGTTGTCATTTCTGACAGAACCACGTACAGAAAGTATGTCAAACATTTCCATTTCCATCTAGAATCCTATTTCAGATATAAATAGCCAAATAAAAATGTAAAAAAGCAATTTTCTATCCACTTAATACATCTCCATTGAACCAAACCTTACATGTTGCAAATCAAAAAAATAACGAAGGAAATAAGGAACCAGTCAGTAGGTACAGTGAGTCATTCGGTGACAGCTTCCTATCACTCAGAAATGAAAGAAAATAATAAGGTATGCCATTGGAAATCCTTCAAATATATTGACTGGAGACAGAATGTGTTTACATTGAAACTTCAGTAAATAATTAAATGCATTCGTGTTTGTAGAACAGGCAGACTCGGAGATAAAACTGCTAAAAGACAGGTAGACCACCTGCTTTTTAACTACAAGCTTATTTTGGTCTAGAATTTGTAACATTTGTTAGCAAATTATATTTAAAACCCACTTATCCTTACAGTATCATGGAAGCTCAAGTTTTCCACTTAAACACCAACCATGGCAAGGTCATAGTTAAAACTCGTTCTCCGTGGTCTACACTCACCTACTTGTATGGAGATGGATTTAAACATCCATCCAGTACATTCTGGTTGTAGTCGATATAAAAGATTTAAAGGAAAATTTGTGTGACTTAGTACATACAGAATCTAATGAAAACATGATAAAAAAAAAGACCCCAAACCAACAGTGTTTTGATTCCTGAGATACTTCTCATGTTCTAACATGTCATGTTAGAGCAGCAGCTCTTGCATTGGTAAAATGCAAGGTTAGGGGCTGGCTTTACGTAGTGTAGCTGGAGAAACAACTTTATAAAATGCTAGTTTAGCCAGTGGGGTTTTTATGAGACTTTTACATAAACATTACCAAAAAAAAAAAAGAAGAAAAAAAAGAGTGTACACTGACATGAAAAATAGTATTTCACCCTTTTGAAAAAGAAGTGCCAAAATATTTTGTGAGATTAGCCGTTAATTTAAAAAATAAGCTTATTTAACAAAACTGCGCGTATCTAACGTCTCATAATCCACAATCATAAAACATCGAGGAAGGATGGATGATACAATCAATCCTGTTTCCATATTACAGT
The DNA here is from genome assembly GCA_033439905.1 of Ceryle rudis. Taxonomy (NCBI): domain Eukaryota; kingdom Metazoa; phylum Chordata; class Aves; order Coraciiformes; family Cerylidae; genus Ceryle; species Ceryle rudis. The sequence continues at coordinate 10,029 of JAAGNO010017788.1, forward strand.
GTTCTTCTAGCACTGAAACCAAATCCAGTTTGAAACAAAAATATTGGTTCTTAAAACATTCTTAGGCTGCACTGTTACTTTATTTTATGAAGTATGCTGTTGTAACTTTTATTTGTCATGGCACACTCCCTGCTCCCCTAGAGACAAACAGCATTACAGTGGACAAAAATGACGCCTAAAAGAGGAATGTCCCACTACTGCATGTTCTTCTGTAAGATGTATAGATACAAAACACAAATAAAATCTAGGCCATTTTACCTGAAAATAATTATCCACGAAAGGCAGTATTTCTGCAAATACTACCATGCAAAGCTAAACAGAATTTTAGGGAGAAAAAAGAAAGAAAAAAAGAAAGAAAAAAAGAAAAAAAAACCCCAAACCGAAGTCAGGCTCAAGAACAAAATCAAAACCACCGACTCTCGTGCTGTGAGTTTACGCAGCACTGGGTCATTTCTTGCGCTGCTGAGCGAGTGCAGCCGGGGCTTTCTCCTCTGCACTGAAAAAGCGTTTTGAGCTCCACCGTGTGGACAGAAGGAGCTATGAAACTCTCAGAAACACGAAAAGTTTACTACTTTAGGCAAAGTGAGTAGTTCTGTACGTACAGCTACTTCAGAAAATCCCAACTCGTTCTTAGTCGCTGATAACGCACCTTGCCATAACATGCAATGGTCTGCCCCCGAACTAGAACAAAGCTTCGAGAGCTTTGAAGAAACATTTAAAACATTTTGTCAAAGGTATTTCAGTTCAAAGTCCTGTTGTGTGTAACCATCCCCAAATCAGAAAAACATCTTGTGCTACTGGAAAAAAATGTGTTTTGTTCCTTGCTATGCTTACTGCAGCACAGGCTGCTCCAAACAGATGCAAAATTGATAAAGCACATCACAAAATAGATTAGCGCCCCGCTTCCCTCTCTGAACCCCTTCCCAAAACCCAGGATAACATTAGTCTGAAACTGTGAAAAAAAGACAAATCAGGGGCTGAACCAGAAAAGCACGCAGAAGCACGTTTCCTGCTGCATTTAAAAATGCAGAGTAGGAGCAATCCAGTGTGAAGTAACGTTAAAATGGGATTAACACTTCTCTACGCCCGTGAAGAACACGGCATCTTCAAAAAGCTATCAAGATAGCCCATATAACAAAATACCCGTTTTCTCATGTGAGAAAATTAAAGCGGGCTTTTAGCAAAATCAAAAATAATGCAACAAGATAATTACCAAAGTAACCTGCAAACCAACTGAAAGTGTTCAAACGCATTTTAAAAAGACCTTTAGATTTGAGCCTATAAAAACAAAAAGGCATCTTTAGGAAACAGATGAAAAAATAAAACTTCTTCAAATATAAAAAGTGTTCTGCTTTCCAATAAGTTCAAGTAATATAACATACAACAATCGCATCTGGCAAATAGCAGATGCTTGGTTGCAGCCAGCTAAAAGCCCAAAATATACATATACCACTAAGACAGCGCAATAGTCTATGTACAGCCTTCCAGGATGGGGGCTGCTTGGAAACCTCTCAGTCACGCAGATACTCTTTACAAGACAGCACCCTTTTCAAGATTGTCACAGAAAACGAAGTTTAAAATTAACTTAGGAAGTAAAAAAATATGTAGATTTTTACATACATTGGAATTGCTAAAGAAGCAAAGAGAAATCAATGAAAAAAAAAAATGTTCATGCAAGATACCTGACCAGCAGTTCATTTGACTGAATGGAAAACAGTATGTGGGGCCCGTCCCTTCGCTGGTGTATAGGCACCGATATACGCATTGGTGCAAGGGCCCTGGCTGCACTCGCTGGGCTGGCAGACCTGTGGCCCAGACAGCAGCAGGTACCTCAGGAAAGATGAGTGCTTGGTTTCAAGCTGCCTCGCCAGTTCCCAGTGCTCGCACAGCTACGGCGCTCTGAGGACCAGATGTGGAAGGGCGGTCAATGCCACAAATGAGCTCCATGGGCACAGGAGGTCTGGAACAGGAGCAGCAGGTTTTGAGCTAGGCACAGGCAGGACCACTTGTTCCAAATGCAGGTTCACCCTAGAGCTGAGGATGTGCTGGCCTAGAGAAGGGACAGTTATTGCCTCCCTTGAGACAGTGAGGGATGAGCAGAAAAGAAGGCATGAGGACTGTGGTTTGCCCACGGGCTTTGACCTGTCTGTCTCCATCTTCAGGAGGGACAGACAAAGAACCCTGACTCCTGCAAGAGGTCCCCAGTTGCAGGGTGCATTACAGCTTGCAGATCGCCTTCAGGAGCTGGTTTCACCGCATGCCACAGGTTTTCTGCTGTCCTTCTTCCTGCTGCCCTCTCCTGTTCCAGGTGTTCACTCTCAGCCTTCATCTGTGTTTACTTTAACAGCTTTGTTGTGCCAAACACCTTCTTCCACCTAACTGATTAACATGCCTTCCCTCTCAGAGAGTGTGCCTGAGGGCATGCCTGTGTTCACAGCCTGCCTGGATTAACTCTTACCACCTTCTGCACTCATCTTGCTCCTCCAATCTGGGTGCAAGTGCTAGGAACTCTATTCAGAACAAAAGCAAATGTATTTCTCTCTTAAAAAAACTCCCACCAGTTATTCCTTACTGTTTTAAGCAAGACCCAGAAGTTGGCCAGATTCACGTCTCACAACAGCTTCTCTGGAACCCAGTACTTCCAATTTGGGAACGTTTTCCTGGCAGCTCAATGCTGCTCAAGCATGAATACACCAAAGCCACTTCCCTGCCTGATGTGGGAGAGAACAATTGGCTTCCTAATGTTGGGACAAGAGCCCTCAGCACTGCTTCTGTACTACAGCTTTATTGTGAGGTTGTGGGTTACAGCTGTCCACGTTCTCTCAATGGCACCCTCACTTTCTATTGCACTGTAGCAAATTCTATAGGACTAAATCTCAGATCACCTCTGCCCTAGTAATCAGGAGTGGAACTTTGGCCAACCCTCCTCCTTCCTTTTCAGAATCAGCCTCTGTGTGACGGATTTGCTCTATCGTTTCTTTTGCTCAGCCCTTTGAGCTCTATTGGCTTTAGGGTTTGTTCTGGTTTGCTCTTCATTGACAATGTCTGGTCCTGTAGGAATTTACTGCATGCCTGCAAACTGCATGCAGTTACGCTCTCTGTAGTACACCTTTCCAAGGAGGGTTTTACATTTTTTCCAAATTTCTCTTGAACTCATAATTTTTTGCAACTAGCTATTAGGACCTGTGAGTTTTGCATTCTACTGTTTCCACGTTCTTCTCAAGCTTACTTTGGCACATGATCATTGCAGAAGGAAAACTGTGCCGCCAGTGAGATAAGAGGCTTGTGAAGCTCCCTCTGACTCTCACTCTGTACTCACCACTGTCTGCTCTAAAGCAAGGGGTTGTCTTCGCTGTAAGCAGATGTTCTGGCACAGCAGCTTGATCACAGGCAATGATACTGCACGTACTAAACCCACGTAACAGTTAGAAGATGTGCCAGCTCTCAGCTGGGAATATCAATACCATCCCCTAGCAGGTTAGCGTCTGATGTATATGTAGCCATGACTAAACTGAAGTACAAGCCCGCAGTTGGGACAACATCCAGTCAGAAGAGACACTTCTCGGGGCTGCATTTGGTGAATTTCCAGTCAGTCTGAAGCCGAATGTTGGATGGGATTAGAGAGACTGTAACATCTTCACTTCCTTCTTTGACATCTACAAAGTGACCAAAACGGTGGGTAGTGTTCATGGTGCGTGACACAGACCTGTTTCAGAAGGTGTGCCAGAGCCTCCCTGAGGGGCATGAACATTTAGTCTCAACAGAGTTCCCAGTGCTCCAGCTCAGGTCCAGCATTCATCATGAACAGGTATACTTTAAAACTTCAGAAATGCATTTTCTCCATTTTAACTTCACCACCAGCAAGAAAAAATAAAGCCAGCTTACATACTGAGGCATAAACACTGTCTTAAGTTATAACAAAATACTTTTTGTTTGAAGAAAGAAACTTATGAAAATTATTTGGGCCTATTTTGTCATCTAAGCAAAATAAATATGAGAAACGTAACACATGGAATGCACTCCGGAAAATACATGTCATCATTTCATAATTATGACACTGCAAATAACATAGAAAAAGGCTCAATTCTGTGCCTTATAAATTATCTACATACCATGCAGTGTCGAGGGAAAAAAAAAAAGCACCAAATATTTCAAAGGTTAAATTAACTTATTGAGAGGAGTGAAAAGTGACGGTGAAGCCAAGTGTCTAGGGGAGAGGGTTTTTATTTCCCACTGGCGTGTGACCGAGTCTGTGATACGTGGTAATAGCAATCTGCCGGATTGCATCTCCCGTTGGGTCCAGGGGGCCCCTGCGGTCCGGGTGAGCCTGGTGTTCCCGGTGGGCCTGGCAGGCCAGCAGCTGGTAAAATAAAGTTAGAATTAGCAGAGTCCTTGGCAGAGTGCCTGCAGTGCCCCGCATTTCACTGCTGGCAGTCAGCTGCACGCCAGCTCCTCCAGGAGAAGGCAGGTGGGGCTGACCTTGTGCTACAACCAAACTCGGGAGGAAAGACATGGGTGTAAGACCAGTGTGAAAAGCAGGAGAAAGGCCTGTTAGTTCATAAATAACCATAGTAGAAATAAATCTGGAGATTTGTACCTGTAGGGCCAGGTGGTCCAGGGTTACCAGGCAGTCCAATTCCAGGCTCGCCTCTTTCCCCTTTCTGTCCTCTATAACCTACACAGAATAAAGATATGAAAATAAGAGTGTCCTCTTGTTATAAACAGTGATCTTCCATATATCTTGCTGACAGGAAATTATCAAGACACATGCTTGCTTCTTTTTCTGAGACTGGTATTTTTTTTCTGAGACAGTTCTTGTTAAGTTCCCTGTGGAAAATACGATCACTTCTGGCAGTAACCGGTGCATCCTCTTCCAGAGGACTCTTGCTATGTTCACTAGCTGGTCCTTTCCCCAAGATTTTGTTACCTTCCTGAAGTTCCTCTTATAAAGAGCCAAATGTGTATTCTGCTCCCGCATTACCTGTTTGATGAAGTGATGTAAAGCACCAACCCAAAGGCCATGTGGAGTCTGACCAGCTGTTCTCCGGCAGCCCACAAACCGAGCGAGACACTGCCCTCTCTGCTCTACATAAATCTTTATGTCTGCACTTTTTAGACTGTAAACTGCTAGTTGTATGCTTAGATATTCCCCTGTATGCGAGAGAATATCCACTCCCTCCTCCAGCCTTACACAGCTGCCCTCGTGTGGAATGAGGCATCTTTAGAGCTTGTGCAGATTTCAGGCTGCAGCATGCAAGGCCTCCTCTGACTCGAGTGGCTGTATATTCTTATTACTAATTACACTTTGAATATTTGCATCTGTTCTCTTCACAGGGCATAGCTTTGTATTTATCTAAATAGCTTCCATCTTCTCAGGTGCTGCAGCTCATGTCCAGCTCCTATTTCTTTTTCCTTAAACTGCTTGTAAAGAGTTTTATTAGTTGGAAACACGCTGCCTGCTTTAGAGCAGAGGACTCATGGCTATCGGTATAATATTTTGCTTAATATTTCAGGTTAAGAATCCATCTACAAATGTATCTTTTCTATTTAGATCATGTAATTTATGTAGGACAGCAGGTGAAGGCATTTTTAAAGGAACAAGTGTGACACCTGACACAACCCCTTACTCTAAAGGGATTATAAGGGAACCCTCTTCCCTCCCCAACACCTCAGATTTGTCATGTAAGGTGACCCGTGTTGAAGACTAATTTGCCAGCTTCTGGTCACATTTGAAATTAAATTTGTTCTGCTTCATTGACCAGTATATTTCCAGTGTTGTGCATGCCATACAATAAAGCTCCTCTTGTGAAGAGCTCTAACTTTGATTGAATTGTAAGAGAAGCGTCACGGCTGACCAGTCAGCATAGTGGTATCAATCCACCTGACGTCTCCTGAAGATTAATGGGCACTCTGCAGATGAATGGCATAGGTTATCTTGTCAGCGTACTGTGGCCTATGGCAACACTGGTACTTTACAGGAGAACCCAGAAGGAAACTATTGCAAGTGCTGTGGGTACTAATTCAGGGTCACTACAACAGACACAATGCAGTAGTATTGGTACACAGCATATTCAAGCTTTCCATTAAACAGAAGCTCATTATGCACTTTGGTAGAAAGTCTATTATCTGTTGCTATCATTCTAGGTTTCAAAACAGAGCATCAATTATCTTACTCTTCTCTCAACACCCCAACAAGGAAATTACAGTGAGGCAGAAACATTACAAAATGCATGCAGAGTGACATGCATAACCTTAGGAAATCAACTGTTTAAAAGCTCACAGAGAAACAATATTAATCATGCATTCCGGTCACTGAGGTGTGTTAAGCAGAACTGTACAAGGCATATAGGCACACAAGCTATAGAGACTCAGGAAAGAGAATATGCACGTGTTTGTATTCAGTTGTAAATATTCTTTTGCTCTTTAATGATCATAGTAGTATTTATAACTACATTACGTAAGTTTACTCTGGAAATCTTGTGTAACGCAGAGTAGTTGCTACTGCTTGAGAAGCTCAATCATACAACCACAGGATCTATGACATTTCCTATTTATTATATAATCACTATGTTTCTTCATTTACAATAGATAGTTACAGTACATTCGTCACTACAAACCCAATTAATTGTTATTTTACAAAGTAGTGCTGCCACCGATCATTTCTTTTGCATTTGTTCAGCGATGGGGAAAAGAGAGAAATCACATTTACGATATATCACGTTTACAATCTCCACAATAACCATTACTGTAGGTATCTGAGACATCATCATTGAAAAGGGACTGAGATAGACTGAAAGGTTCTGTAAACATCACTGGAATTCAAGACAATACGGAAAAATAAAAGCCCACAATAGGACAAAGAGCAGCCTGACAACGTAAATATACAATCCAGGGTAGTGTAAACCCTTTACCGGCTGTATCTGAACACACATGCAAAGTGTAATTTTACACAGCAGCAGTTCTGTTGACACTGAAGTGGAATACAAAAATTCCCAGATATCTTTTTTTCCAAAAATAAGGCTTTCTTTAACAGGGTGTAGGCATATTACTAAACAGGCCTGTACGTAAACACTCTGAACAATGTAATGTGTCATTCTGGCTGGAAAATATTTGATTTTTAATGAGGTATATTTTGCTCAGAAGTAGGGCCATGATTGCACTTCCAGAGGCTAATATCATCTTCTCTCTGAGCTTAAAGTGGCAAACTCATACACAGTCAAAAGAAAATATTATCATACACAGGTTTTGATTTATTGTTTTTAACATAAAGGCACATATAAGATGCTGTTTATTTTTACTGAATAGAATCAAAATTCCAGTAAGAGGTACCTGCTCAGTTCAAAAGGCAACTGCTTTAGCAAAGCCTTTCACTTAGGTTCCAGAAGTTTCGTTGTGATTTCTGCAACCCAAAAGTTGTGGTATGTAAACATATACTCAATGTGGGTAGTAGTATGGTAAACTCGGTAGCAGTATGTAGCAAGTTGGTGTTCAAATGGATAAGCTTTCTTCCGCTCATAGATGAGTGGTGGTAGGTAAGGTACAGCTCTCGGCTTGCTGCTCTCCACAAACATCATGGTCAGAAGCACCACTACCACAACACCCTCAGCTCTACTTGGAAATGACACAAGTCCACATCTGTGAACTTGGAGGTAAAAGGTTCTCTCATTTAAACTGCTCCAAAAGGTATTCCACCTATATTATGGAGACTCTCTTCCATCCACCTGCATACTGCAGCACCTGAAGCTAAGATGTCAAGTATCTAGAGAAATCTGAGGTTCTGTAATACAAATATGAGGCAAACACATTACCACGACAGGGAACATCAAGACCAAAGTATCCACTGCGTTTCATGTGCAAATACTCTGCATTCTGAAAAACAAGCAACGAACAAACAAGAAGGGTGCTAAGACCAAGCCCTCTTATCCAGCCTCCTGTGCACATCCTGAATTCCTTCTGTGTGTTACAGCCCCCTCAGCTGAGAGGTAGTAGCTGGGTTTCAAATCAAAGCAAACCAGGTTAACATCACCCTCCACAGCAAAGACCATTTTAGAGGAAACGCTTGAAACCGGTGCAGCTATTTCAGAAGAGTGACTATGTCTGGACAACATCCACTACAATGGGTTCCTGATGTCAGCCAAAGTTTCTACATGTACCCACTGTACAAATTAATAAATAAAAGAAGAGACACAAATTTTACACAGAGATTAGCCATAAAGATGAGGAACTTTCACTATTCATTATATGGTATTTTTCTTTCCTGAGCTGTGATATGAGATTCCTTGAGGCTACGATGAGTTATGAGGACCTATAAAAACCCTCATGTTTCCCTAACATGATAGAACCAGTGAAGTTTAACTAAGCTGAAATCTTTTCTCTAGTGAGAAAAAAACACAACAGTCATATTAACGTAAAGAATCTCTGGATTGTAAAACTATCCCAAGGTGCATTTGGTTTAATGGACCAAAATTCACTTACTATTACAGTTTTAAAAATGCAATTAAGTCAGTGGAGTTAATTGATTTAGATCCTCTAACACACGACAAGCTGACTGACTGTTTGCAAATGGATGACATCGCTACAGCTTGTCTGCAAAGTCTTGCAATAAATGTCCTGTTTCTCTACCAGACATTAGCATCCTTTAAAACACAGAGAGCAAACAAGTTCCTCTGCTCCCCTTTAAGCAGACACTGCTCATTTCACTGGTAACAAACTGCCTCACAGGATCAGTTTGCGGATGCATATTCCATAGGTTATATTCTAAAATGAAGAAATACATATATATATATAATTCTTCCAATCACTATTATATAAAGTCTGTTTAAATACCAATTGCATGCTTCATTATTTAAGTTGCTATTCTTTGCTGTCTTTTGTTTACATGCTATATTTTTACTGAGACCATCCTATAAAATCAAAATTATTTGTACCTGAACCACTGGGAAGTACCTGAGGTACACTATGAACAACACTGCTGAAGGCCAACAGGTAACAATTTGTTAGATATGCACGAGTCCATGCCCAAGAGTAGAGCAGTTCCTTAAATATACTTTCTGAAGACCATGCCTACACTTCCAAAAGTTATTATCTATGTTTTCGACTTCTGGGACTAACTCCTACCTATTGGTTTGCTGTGTAGAAGGGAGCTCTGGTGGAATCTGGCCAGGTCATACCAGGACAGTTCTTAGGGGAACTGTCACCACACTCAAGGCGTACGGAGGAACTTCTGCAAAGCCACAAGTTAAGCACCTCCTTGGACAGACAATGACACCTGCCTTTCCTGCTGGCCGGCTCTAGTGGGCTCTCTGCTCAGCGTGCAGCATCACAAAGACGCTTTGGAGGTGTCTGTAGAGGCCTTTTTAATTGCTGTCCAAAAGTGTTTACTACTTCTCCATGGCTGTGTGGGACAAGTGATAGTTCCAGTCTTCCAGCCCAGATGTGTTATTATTGCACACAGTAAAACTCTGGAGCTGGCAATCTGGGCTACATCCAAGAGAGAAACAGAATAAGGAATATCTGTCAGTCAATATCAAATGCATATTATGACCTGGGCATATGTCAACACAGCATGGTCTCAGCCACACATGCACGTAACATGCTTCTCCAAGAGCTCTCATCTGCTATGTCTTTTAAGGCTGAAAATAAGCTGGAATATGGAAGGATACCTTTCAATCTGTTCAGAGATTTGAATTTTTGTTTACCGTTGGCACAAAACAAAAAGCACAGGCACAACTGGGAAAGGCATGAAGGGTATTTGTAAGTGTGCTTCTCTCATGGAACTCTCTCTTACTCAGAGTGTAAGAAGGAGGCAAGACAAATTTTTAGTTTTCTTTCCTCAGAAGTATAATTTCATATAGCTTTTGATGCATCAGAGAAGCAAAATGCTTCTCACTTAGCTTACCTTTTACTAATCAAAAAAGAGTATTGAGTGTATCAGTAAAATAAATGTAAATCCTGTGTACATGGGGCACTACTTTTACTTAAGCATAAAGCATGAAAAAGCAGCTTTATTTTTTTTTTTTCAAGCACAGCTATCATCTTTACTCTTGATGCTCACTAGCTGGAAATGAATCCTAGTACAATGTTCCACTTCCCAGAAGCATCTGAGACTATCCACCACATACATCATCATTGAACAATCTGGCACTAACATTGAAGTTGACTGTTTACAGTGATCTGAATATTTAAGTAAGATGAAATCAGTGTTGTAAGATTCTAAGCCTTTTATAGTTTTCCTTGATCCTTTATTCTTGTTCTTCTCATTCTGAGCTCATCACATTTTTCAAGCTTCTTTCAGGGGTTTGCGCTTATCAGTGTTATTAAGTCTTTATTCTTCTGATAGCTTTAGGATCCACACATCTTCAGCTTTGCTCTCATGTTCTTCGTTCCAGTCTGACTTGCTCTGACTCCAGAGCAGACCAAACTAACAAGAGATAATAAAGAACTACCTACAGATAAACTGCAAATTACATATTACCCACCCACAAAATATTATTCATCGATAAATTCTTTTTTCTTTTTGTTCTGTTTTTCTCTTCCTTTTAATCTCTGAGAGGCTGACTCTACAGTAGACCACAGCTACAATGAATCTGGATTCCCTGAAGCTGATTTTGCAGTGAAAGACAGTAGGGTGAAACAACAGTCCCATACTGTCCATGTACATGTTTGCAATGTACGAATTACTGTGCAGGGTAGAGTGAAAAGCTGATTACTCTGGAACCAATTAGTGAAAAATAGATCACTTCGCTGTAACAAGAATTCAAGTGGCAATATTTCAGTTTTCAGTGCTTCTTAGAGAATAATATTTGCCTTAACTTCCTCCCCTGTGTTGTCTCAGAGTCAGAGCTGAGAGCACTCGGACATCAAATTTTGTTCCTTAAGTAAGATGGCGTCTCAATATGGAAGAGCTGAAATATCTGAATAGCGACATTAGAGTTCTGGCATGGGTTTTCTTCCTTGTTAAAGTATTTTGGGGAAAAAAACATCTGCTACAGTAGTCTAGATATCTGTCAGTAATTATCTGTGTCACTTATTAGAATAAAATGCACTGATTAGGAGTTTTTAATCAGTAAAATCCACACATTTACTATGGGTTAATATTTAGATCTAGTCTGGAAAAAAATAAGTACAGTTTTAACAGTTAATCATTAGGAAGCTACGCAGGTAATCCTGGCTTATTTAATAATCATTAGCAAGTGTATGAAGATTTCAAGAAACAATTAATGTGAACATTTTTTTGAATTCCTACCTTGGATTCCACGTTCTCCTGGCGGCCCCGGCAAGCCATCCTTTCCTGGGGGCCCTGGCAAGCCATCCTTTCCTGGGGGCCCTGGTTTTCCATGAGCTTGGGAGGCAAGCATTGCAGCAGGCAGCTTCAGCTGGGATACAAACTGAGCCATCCTTTCTTCATTAACAAAGGACACAAGAAGAAGAGGGTAAGAAATCTGTCAGCAAAATATGGGAAAATAAATTCCAAAGACCCAACTGAAGTAAGTTTCTGGAAATCAGGTTTTTAAACCTTCTAAATGTCAAAATATTAAATGCTCCTCTAAGTATTGAGGCCTTCAGTTCCGACTCAGTCACGTCTGAGTCTTTACCCTTTGAAATAGCCTGAATGAATTTGCACTGAAGTTTCTGTTACCAGTCTCTTTTCCTAAGGTATTCCAGTATTTCAAATGACTTCTGACTGCTGTTCATGGAAGTACTTAAAATACAGGAATACAGAATAAGTGGTACTTAACACCCTTATGAAGGGCCTACCTTATATGTTAGTAACTCATATTAAGTAGCAAAGCAGAGCTTAAATACCACAAACAGGTCTTGGAATGTGCTGAAACCCTGAAAACGGTTGTGGAACAACCTATAAGTGCTTAGCAAACATTACTAATTGCAGAGGTTTCGTGTGAACTGTTCATGCTGGTGGAATGAAATAACATTTTAGTGGTCCTTAGCAGCAGACAAAATAGGCACTAACCTTGAATCTGCCTCATTTATACCAGATTAAAAAACTTAACTAAGCATTCCATAATTTAGCAGGTATTTACTATGGTAGAGTTTTAAGTTTTAAGAAAAAAAAATAAAGAGAAGAATGGGCATCAAACATTTATATCTGTTTGAAAAGAATTATTTTCAAAGTGGACAATTAAACACAGCTACAGCAAGAAGGCAGCTGCTAAGTCCAATGTTAAGTTAGATGACATGTAAAGAAATGTGTAATAGGGCTGTAGAGATGTAAAGCATTTAGAACAGAGTTTTAACATTTATGTTTATTTGTATAATACTTTGTTTCCTTACCTTCAAAAACCTTAAGAACCTCTTGTTTGATAAAATTTTTTATTTCTTCAAGTGAAACCATATCAGCCTAATGAGGAAAAAAACCAGGTGATATGTATCAAAAGAAAAATACAGAGGACTCTTTCTGATGATACAAACAAAAAAAAAAAAGCTGAAATTAGCATTGAAAATCTAAAGCTTTCACTGAAAAATAAGTATTTTAATCTATTTGTATTATTTACTGTAAAAGCCACTTTCTTGCAAATACATTATAATAATATAAAGATGACTAATACCATGAAGTGGAAGAGGCACTCCCAGCTGTCAAGATCAGCATGTTATGCGCATGGAATTTGCTCTGCATGAGTCAGTAAGGATGTACCGTGACACCACTATGCTTTCCTTGCCTTTTGCCAGTTTCTCACCCCCTCTAGGGACTAGCTGCTTTAATGCACAGATGACTAGAACTGCACCATAGTACCAGCAACTTCACTGGTAACTTTGAGAAACTTTTAGAACTTTACCCTATTTGATGGAGGGTAAAAAGAACCCATAACGTGTCTCACACACAGAGACAAACCAAGATATCTACAACTGATGGGCATCATTTAATTGTTTTTTTAAATGCTGATTTCCCTTTTATTAAGAATCATTTTTGTGTGCCTCCTTTTCTTTCTCAGTTGCAAAGACTCATACTTTAGCTCTTAAGCTTATGAAAAACTTGAAAATTAACAGTATTGAGTAACCATATTGATTTGTCAGGAGCGAAATAAATAATTAAAGTTTATCCATAGCACATGTTTAAAAAAAACCCAAACCAAACCAAGCTGCTTAATCACCCGGCTATGTTTTTTCCACCTCTTAACACCAAAATTATCTCAGAGATACTGTAGTTTTTTGGATACTGTGTTATATTGCTCGATAGAATTTCCACTGCTCAGCACATGCTACTTTCACATCATCTGAATTCACAAGCTTCCAAGAAGAACTGGCATTTACTTACGGGAAACCCTGGGGGTCCTGGTGAACCTGGGGGACCTTGATGACCTGGTGATCCCGGGTAGCCCCTGTCTCCCGGTGGCCCAACAGGACCCACATCCCCCTTTTCTCCTGATGGGCCAGGTTTCCCTCGTTCACCCTGTGGGCCTCTGTCCCCTGGAATACCCTGATCTCCCTGTGTAAAATAAAAGCAGAAAGAAAATCATTGCACATACTAGAACAAACTAGGAAACATCACCCAAGAATGCTAAAGAGAAAATTCCTGTTCAGAAATAGATTTTATGAGTCATGCAGCTGATTTTACAGGCTAACCCGTGTCTCTGAAAACACAGCAAGTAACATTTTGTTTTCTTACCTTCTAATGTTGAAGGCAATGACAAAGTAAATAGCTCTGTAACCCACTTTTCAAGGACAGAATTTGGGTGCAGGAAGTTTATAGTCCTTTTACAAGGATCTAGAAATGTCAAATGTGGCATAGGTAGAATTTAGGTGCTCAAATTCCCCCAGGCATAAGCATCAGGCTTTTTTCTGTAACTTTCCCTAGAAGCCTAACATTTTATTTCTATGTGTACACAAAATTTCAGTAAGGCGAGGAAACAACAAATACAAAAATCCATTTATAACAAGTGAATTCCTTGCAAACAAAATAAATTAAAGGTCAATGTTCTGGCCGGCAACAGCTTCCATCATTGTTGAGATGGCATTTAAATTTGTTTTACTTGTGAGGAATTAAATCTTTTAGAGTGACTTAATGTATTAGCTATTCGTTGACTGAACTACAGCTGTGGAGCAGAGTGCCTCAAGTCACACATTCAGATTGTTAAATGAACAGCTGTCAGGTCTGAGGGGCCACTGACTGCCCTTGCTGCATCACTTAAGCTAATGTCAGGCTCCACCATAAGCAGAAAACAGCACCAGGAATTGACTGTCATTACTACATGAATCTAGAATCTATGTTTACGAGGAGTGAATGACTGGAATTAATTGCATTCTTAATCTACAGCAAGTGCTGGTAAAGTGTATTCAGATCTGAAACATCATTGACTGATATACCAATGGAAGTGTAGTTATATTCTTAAGTCATATTTGCATGACATGTAACGGAAAGGAAAGGAAAGGAAAGGAAAGGAAAGGAAAGGAAAGGAAAGGAAAGGAAAGGAAAGGAAAGGAAAGGAAAG
>JAAGNO010017788.1:24575-36145 GCA_033439905.1 Ceryle rudis
GAAAGGAAAGGAAAGGAAAGGAAAGGAAAGGAAAGGAAAGGAAAGGAAAGGAAAGGAAAGGAAAGGAAAGGAGGAAGCAATGTAAGTAGGAGGTTGTATAACATTTTTATCACCTATCTGTCCTCCAATCTGTATGATTTCCAGTGAGTTGGAGCATATTACTGCCTATAACTAAGCCTCACTTACAAAGGCCACCGTAACTTGTGATTCTTTGTTGCATTAACTGAAACCATAACACATTCCCGACTCGAATCTAAATTGCCCTCAGTAAGAGTGCAGAGGCTCTGAACTCTGAAAATCTACCACAAGAAAAAGAAATAAAAAATGTCAGATCCTGAAACCTCATCATCTCACACCCTATAAGTGTGGTGGGTTGACTGTGGCTGCCTGTCAGGTACCCACCCAGCCACTCTCTCACTCCCCCTCCTCAACAAGACAGGGAGAAAATGAGATGAATAGCTTGTATGTCAAGGACAGGGAGGTCACTCACTACTTACCACGAGAGGAAAGCAGACTGAACTTGGGGAACGTTAATTTAATTTATTGCAAATTAATAACAAAACAGGATAGGGAGACCTTCCTCTCAACCCACTCCCTTTCCTTCCAAGCTCTACTTCTCTCTCCTCACTCTTCTACCTCTTCCCTCTGAGAGGTGCAGAGGGAATAGGGAATGGGGGTTGCAGTCAATCCTTAGCAGTCACTCCTTAACACTTCATCTCTGCTGCTCCTTCCTTCTCACATTCTTCTCCTCCTCCAGTGTGGAGTCCTTCCCATGGGTGGCAGTTCTTCAGGAATGGACTGCTCCAGTGTGGGTCCCCCCAGGTGACACTGTTCCTGACTGAAAACCTGCTGCTGTGTGAGCTCCTCTCCTTGGGCTGCCGGTCCAGCCAGGAGCCTGCTCCAGTTTGGGCTCTCCATGGGCTGTAGCTTCCTTCAGGGCACTTCCGCATGCTCCAGCATGGGGTCCTCCATGACATGGATGTCCGCTCCACTGTGGTCCTCCATGGACTGCAGGGACACAGCCTGCCTCACCATTGTCTTCAGGGAAGACATTGTCTGCAGGGGAATCTCTGCTCCAGCACTTGGAGCACCTCCTTGCCTCCTTCACCAACTGTGAATCTGCAGAGTTGTTTCTCTCATGTTTTCTCACTCCTCTCTCCCAGCTGTTACACATTTTTTACCCTTTCTATCACACAGGCAATACGAAAGTCACTCATGGGCTCAGAGCTGGCCAGCAGGGGTTATGTCCTGGGGCCATGAATTGGCGCTGTCCAACATGGAGGCAGCTCCTGATGTCTTCTCATAGAGGCCACCTCATCAATCTCCCTGTTACCAAACCTTGCCACATAAGCCAAATACAAGCTGTCAAACTGCTAACTTGAACACATAGTCAGGAAAGTCAGTTTGACATGGAAACAATCTTGGTGTGATCACGTTATATTTATTGTATTTCTCTTAGGAGACCTATCCTGCCAATACTGCACACACCTGACTTCTGGTTTTAGTTTCTGGGCATTAATACTTTTGTCCAAACTCTAAATAGGCAGCATATGAATGCTTTCCAAAAAACAGCCAATTCAGTTATTTAGTAGAAAAAAAAAAAGTCAAAATATCATTTGATCCCCTAAATACACCTGTAACCCTCACCACAGTTGATGTGAGCAGATAAGGGAGCGTATGTGCATTGGGGAACTGGAAGAGATGTTCTGATGGAAGAGGCATACCTTCCTGATCAGGTTTCTATAAATTTTAAGATTTATAGGGAAAAGTGTTCTGTCCTGCATACGGCTATTCTACCTGGACGTGTACTGCAACACCTTGAGAAATTCAGGGCAGAAGAAGGATTCTGACTGAGAAGTGGAGCTTTCTGTAGATTGCACGAAAGAGGGTCTTTGTATCCCACCTCCATCTCCTACTTCACTCATAGCAACACAAAACATTCTAAAATTAAAGAACAGCTCCTGCTTTACTATACGTTACTGCAAAACTTGAAAGAGTTATACACTTCAGTGTGATTTTTTAATTCAGTCACTTTTTTTTTGTGATTGAAGTCCAATATAGGAAGCCACTGAGCACACCACTTTGTCTTGATATTGCTTTCAAATAAGACTGCACACACATTCATGCATCTATATATACATAAAACTATCTGAATATTACTATATTTCAAGTAAGCCTTCATTAAAAACCTATTTAAGGCATAAATATACGTATGTAATTTCTCAGGTTTATAACCCTACAGAGTAAGTCTGGATAGCTATTCTACTAGAAAAAAACCAGAAAGATAGAGGTTTCTCTAAGACCATGGTGTTCTAGCAGTGTGATGCTGATCCTGAAGCTGCTTTTCCTCTAAATGATTCCCATTTTACAGGCTGACAATGTGTAGGAGGCAGATCAAACACTACAGCCCCTTTTTAAACAAGGATATTTTTAACTGCCTCCAGTGTTTTCTTGTGTTTGGAAGAAGCTCCTTGTAAAAACTCATAAAACTAGGTCATACCTTCCTCCAGATTCCTCTTCAAACTCTCCTTCGCTATGAATTGTACAAAAGAGAGTAGGACATTTGTGTTTTGCAGCCTTTGCCCATAGTGCTGATTTATTCTGTCCTCCTCCTTTCTAGTATTCTCCCATTTCTTGCATTTAATCTTGTACTAAACTCTGTGCAGAAGGAACTATTGTTCTGCCTGGGTTTCCACATGCTCCAGTCCAGCGTGCTCCTGTTCTGTGATCAAGGTATGCAGACAACAGCAATAAACAAGCCAGCCACCAGCACTTTAACCTGTTGTTAAAATGACTTGAAAGACACATTTCTGAGCAGTATAAACCGCATATTTTCAACTGGTTTGTCCCTCAGTTTATAAAGAAGCAATAACAGCAGTGTTTAGTCACTCAAAGGTTGTGTAAAATTATTTCAGCCCAGGTGACGACTTCTTTCTTAAAATGGACTCTACAAGGATATACTTATATTAGACATGAAAACCTCAAGAATTTTATTCCGTCCTTCCAGTTTTGATGCTTCTCTTTTCTCTAATAGCAGCAGCTGGTCTCAAAGCAAAGTGCGCTGTATAGCAGTAATAATAATGGCTGCAAGAAAACCTTGACTTTGTATTATTTTCTGTAATCACTGCAATCTCTCTCAGAGATGCAGGTCTGTAACACTTGATCCAGAAGATAAGAAAAAAATCAACTCTCCTACTGATCTCTCAGCCGAGATGTAGACTTCTGATGTTATTTCGCTGTTATTTCTTGGGCAGATCTCCCCTTGTTTTCAACAGACCTTTTCTTTTCTTGTAGAATTGTAAGGGGCAACTGAAAGCTTTCTGAGAACTGTATTCAGATACTGCACTGGCTGTATTTGTAACTTTCCTATTATAAAAGGTGGTGAGAGATTTTGGTTATCACTTGAGACAAAAATAATTCTGCAAATTGATTTATTTTTTAACATGTATCTATGTATTTTATTTATATATATGTGTGTGTGTATTTATTTATTTCACTCTGTATATAGAGAGCTAGACTGTGATGTTTGCCAGTAATCCCAGAAGTCAGAGCAGATTCAGGCATCTGTGACATCTCTAAAAGCAAATATATATCCATATTTACATCTGTAGCTCCTACATACATGTGTGTATATATGCACTCTGTCACCAGTAAGACAGGAATCACAGAATCACAGAATGTTAGGGGTTGGAAGGGACTTGGAAAGATCACCTAGTCCAACCCCCCTACCAGAGTATGATCACCCAGATTAGGTCACACAGGAACACGTCCAGGTGGGTTTTGAATGTCTCCAGTGAAGGAAACTCCATAACCTCCCCGGGCAGCCTACAACCTCCTAATAGTAATAGAATAAATACACCCTCTTACCATGAAGCTTCCCAAGTTTGACCCTGATGAAGCAATCTAAGACTGTGTCTCTCAGCCTGTCAGTATGTTTCAAGGTCATGTCCTTAGGGGTCCAGCCTCCTCTTCTGGTTGTATGTATATAGTGCTACTTGTAGTGCATTCAGAGAGGTTAACACTGAGAAGGTAGAGGCTGAGCAGTGTAATGCAGTGGATAGTAGGTGGAACAATAAAACTCTTACCTTTTAGTGTGTCCTTAAAGGCAGAAATAGAATATTGTAAACAGTTTTGTAAGGGACAATTACTGTACTAAAGGTTAAAACCTCATGGCTCCTCAGTGTCATAAAGCAGCATTTCCTTTTCCAGATTACACCCGGAGGTACTTCTCCGATTTATCAAATAAATGTATCAATGGGATTAGGACATCAGGGCTATAGAAAGCAGGAGCAGAGTATGCACTAGGATTTTCTTTGCTCTAGCAAAACAAAGATTGTCTCTCACCTCCAGTAATAATTCCTGTCCAACATGATCTTGTTGCCATGAACAGAACTGACTAAACATTTTGGGAACCAGTAAGGTATGGCACTGGCACTCCTGTTGCCTAAGTGTAACAAGCTTGTTTTAGATAAAACATGACTTGTGTTTGTGATATACAAAGATCACAGGAATGACGATGGGGCAGGGTTTATAGCTCTTGCAAAGTCTGACAGCATCACAACGGGATTAGCTACTTTCCAATTTTCAACCTATTGATCAATTTACACTGCCCAGCCCAACTGTGTTAGAAAGTCTATAAAATGTGTTTTTCCTCTAAATGCAGAAGCCAATTCAATTCCAATTCCTTTAATTGGTGTCTAGGACTAAAACTTTTAGTTATCTAAGAGACTGCTTGATAAGGGAATTAATTGCTTGGTTTTGCCTGTAAAACATATGATGATAAGGTGCTTAGATGCTCAGTAAAAAAAAAGTTATTAAAATGAGGTACTTACCCGTTCTCCTTTGGGTCCTCTGTCTCCTGGTCTCCCCACAGCACCCTGAAAAATTATTTTTGAAAAAAAGATAAGCATATCACTTAAAGGCTTTTTTGTATATTCATCCGTCAGCAGAACCAAAAGCAACTTCCTAGGTTTAACAGCTATGGTATCTGCAAAGAATAAAATACACTAGTGTGCGAAAGCATGCTCTCCTACCGGAGGACCAGGCAATCCATCTTTTCCATTGCTTCCCTATTTAAAAAAAAAAAAAAAAGAAAAAAAAAGGCATAAAATTAATAAGTATGCTTATGTATACACATTTAAAAACTATACAGGGTAAAGCTCAATGTTTAGCACTGTTATCAGTAGACATTCTGAAGCTGCAGAGGCAGCAGCTTGTGTAGTTAAATTCTAGAAATACTCACAAATAGTCTTGAGATGTGAAATTACAGAGCTCAGGGTGATACTGAACTGTAAGCGCATTAAATTTGAGTTGATAGCAGAGTAAAAAAAAATTGTCTTTGGCATCAAGATTTGCATCAGCTTTAATGAGTACACAATGTTAAATGACAAGCTATATAGAAGTTCTGCAACCGTGGAATATGGACCTATACATGCAATTTTCCAGTCTCAGCTGGTCTTATACAACCACAGAAGAGACTCCTCTTATTCTAGGTATTAGCCCTGATGCCCTCTTAGTCTTCTGCTGTTACAGAGATTATGCTTTAATAGTAAGCAGCCAGATCCATTCTTCCATTGTTAGGACTTGTGGCATGGCACAGCTTCAGCTTCCTGGGCTAAACATATTTCCCTCCAAAAAAAAAAGGGTGGTCTCATTCATACCTCCTGCTAGAAACAGTCCCAGGCCACGTTATCCCCCAAACTGGAATGTGGCATTATCTGAGTCTCCTAGATGGCATGGGCCAAAATAATATCAGAGAGTATGTTAATAATTGCACAATGTCAGATAATTGCAAGATAAATGCTCTGGCACTGTTTAATTTATTAGGATATATGTGGATCTGCATATGCAGCAAACCCACTGCTATTTCACTGAGTGAGAAAGAAGGACTTGCATGAGCAAAGACATCAGGGATAATTCCTTCCCTCTCATAGTGCAAAGTGAAGTTTTGCACAGGTTAAGCACCTTGGGTCAATATGCTGCTGAAGTTACAGAAATTGTCTCTTCTTTCAAGATAGAAGCAGAATGTGGAGACGTGCTGGCAAACTGAAATGATCTGCTTCTCCACAAAACGCCGAGCATTGGGGGAGATAATGAGTTCTCCACTATTCTGGAAGCTGAACCACTTCCAGAATATAAACTATGTTGTTTTAAACCAGTTCAAACAGTGCTGACTACACTGCTGTCACACTTTTATTAAATAAAGAGGTGAGATTAGACATATCCTAAGTGACCAGTAAATGCTTCAGCTGCAGTGCTGCATCACCTGTATATGGAAGAGTTATAAAGTTTATTCAGAGTCATGAAGCATACACTTCTCTATCTAAACTGAAATCGAGAATGTATTTTGTCACTCCATCCTTTATAGACTGCATTGAGTGTCTGGGTTAATACTCTCCTTCTGAAAAAAATACAAAAGGACCCTTTATGTCAATAGGATCCAAAGGACCCTCATAAGACCTCTAAAGGCAACTTCTCAGTAACTGACTGCTAAAACATCACAATACCAGGAATTCTTGACTGGATGGCTAATACTGAGCACTATAGCTCTAAGTGTTCTTCAGCTGTTATCTAGCCTAACACAAAGCAGGATGTAATCTCATTCTCTTGTAATTCTGATAACTAAGAAACGTACTTTTGTAAAGAACATATATATATATATACAGTATAAAATTGCTTACTGGTTTTCCTTGTGGCCCTTCTGGCCCAGGGAAGCCTATATCTCCTATAGGTCCTCTTTCACCCTAAGAAAGAATAAAATGTGCATATAAATCTGCATATAAAAGCTTGCATCCAGTGTTTGAAATGTTTGTGTATTATCAGAAGAACCCAGAACTCAAATCTGTACTTACAGGTTCCCCTGGCATCCCAGGGGACCCAGGAGATCCTGGTTTTCCCTGCAAAAAGAGAGTATTACAAATTACTAGGAAGCAAAACATAACTTCTCTTAGGTCAAAAATAAGAGGATATTTATTTGAGTGAAATATTCATGTTACCATTCCTTAAATGTTTTATGAGAGGAAAAAGAAATATTTTACCAGATTTTTTGTTGTATTTGTGCCACGTTAATCTGGCTCTCGTGTGCAACATACCTCAATCACTTTGTCTTCTTTATCCTTTCTGAATAGTGAAATAATGTTTTCATGAAATGTTCTTTTACAAGACCACGATTTTCTTCTTGAGAAGTTACAGATCAAAGTTTATCATTATATATGTGAAATCAAGATTTTTTTTCCTTCAGGTACTTCCTGGTCCTGACTTTTTAAAAAGTGAGTTTATTACTGACTTAACGTCTTCTGCAAATTTTCTTCATGCCCTTTTTTGGCCACTTTTGTTGTCATTTTATTTTCAGCCTCCCAGACTTCACAATTCTTTCTTATCTAATCATTTGGGTGGTGATTTTAAATGTTTGCATTTTTTAAAATGATGCCTTGCTTTTAATAACCTAACTGGTTCAGACCCAGACAATAATCTTTAACCCTGAATCTACATTTACTGGAAATATCCTTCAGTCAGATCCTGAACTGACTTGTACAAGTGAGGGATTTAACACATCAATGCCAGTTACAACAGGACAGAAGATTCATGCTGAGGAAACAGAAATTGGTGGCAATTGTTGCAGAATCTCTGTCCAAACTTCCCTGATCATCCTGCTTAGCAAAAAAGCCAAAGCTGAAACGAAAGGTTTATTTTCCCAAGTGGGAAAAAGTGTCCACTATTCCATCTAGGGAATAATGCCAGGCAACGAGGACAAATTCTCTTCCAGTCAGACATTATTTCCAAAAATATATTCCAGTGAATGTATTTTAAAAACTCTTATTGTCTCTCATACACCTATTAATTCGTTAATTAAAACTGCTTAGCATAAAATGTTAATGCGAAGAATTTATGCCAGTGGATTTTATTAGCATTAAATGTAATCAACAGAATGCAACTCCATTAATCATGAAGGGAGTACATTACATATTTCATATCCAGCTAGAATAGACAGCAACAAGAGTAAGACTTGAAACATATCCAGTGGGAAATACACAAGGAATGAACAATAGTGATCATCCCAAACGGCTACTGCATTATTGATTCATAGCATGAAATGTTTTTCAGAGCAACAAACTTTGAAACTCTTTTATGGGCTATAAAACTCAGAGAAATACTTCTATTTTCCCCTTAAATACGCAATTTTACCTTGTTTTAGGAGAACTTAACTAAATTAAACTATTTAAGCTGATGTCCTCTCTTGGAACTCAGAGTAAAGAGACTAAATCTGTGGCTAATGGAAACAGGGGTGAACAGACACAAACTTCTTATTTCACAAAACACATATTTATAATTTGAAAACAGCTCCTGAATGGATTGGTAGCTGCCCAAATTTAATAATAAAAGTATTTGCATTTAAATAGCTCCATATTGCCTTCTGAAATATGGATAAACTTTTTTTATTAAGCTGTGAATGCAATCTAAAGAAAAGTTGTCTTCATTTCCTTTAGGAACACAAATGAATAATTATAATTTCAATTTATCATTAGTTACATTCACTTTAACCTACAACAAAACTTCTGGATGACTTTCAGAAACTTCTCTGAATACCACCCGTAAATAGCTGACAAAGCATTACCCTAAAGCAAATATTTGATCGACTTGATATGCAGATCCTTGTGGACTGCATTAAATAATGCTCATAATTTTTCTTTGTGACAGAAAGATGCTCAGAAATTCGTGCATACCCAGGAACGCAGAAAATGTCTTTATCTATATTAAACTGAGGCAATGAGAAGAATTTCATATGTTTTCTTAACTAAGCATATGCAGCTTCAAATTCCAGCTTTATCATGTATTCACACCATTCCCTCCTGTCATTTTAATAATAATATGAACCCTCAGTGGTATTAAAACTCTAATCAGTTTAGGAAAACCAGAACATTTTCATACCTGCCTATAAAGCAGTAGCCAAGCGCTGGCATTTCACAAACATTGAATGAGATTACAGCTCAGCACCTTGCTTGACCTCTTTTATCAGCTTCTAGCAAACTGAGTTTTCTTTAATGAATATACGTACCGGTGTCCCTGCTGCTCCTGGCATGCCAGCTGGTCCACGGTCACCCTAAAGAAAGGATAAATCTATGCTTAAATGGTAACACTCAAACCAGAAGTTTGTTTCTGCATTCCCATTAAAACCCGAGGAAGGATTATTCAGTGAACTGGAAATGAGGACAAGAGCCAGACTCTGTGAAAGGCTAATATTTATCTCTGCCAGTGACTCATTTTACAGACTTGAGCAAGTAACTTAAATCCTTTGTTTAGGTTCTCTTGTATAATATCATAATTTCCATGCTATCTCTTATACTGCTCTTGAGGCCTTCCTTGAAAAGGGATGGAAAGTCCCTGACTTGTCTGTAATTTTCCAAATAATTATCATTTGTGGTCATGACAACGACCAAAATTAACACAGCGTAATTCACTATCATATCAACATCCCCATATTTAAGATTTATCTTTCAAAGAAGTGTTTGCCGTACTGTTACCCAGTCATCCACTTGCTGCAAGTCAGCATCCTTGATTTGCTTGTGCCATGGTTCTTTTCAGGGCGAAGTTTCTCCTTTTTTTAGCATACAGCCACCTTCATCTATGCTTTAAGCTAAGAAATGGCTTTTGTGCTGGAGCTGATGAGTTATGGGCACAAATTCATGTTTCTCTTGAGAGGACTATAACCCAAAGCAGACAGATGGAGATCACCAGTGGTGAAACTACACAGTGCCCTAACCCACTGCTGACACATAGAATTATTATGGTTGGAAAGGACCTCCAGTCCACCCTTTATCCAAACACCTCCCTAACCATTAGACCATAGCCGCAAGTGCCACGTCCACTCAACTTTTTAAACACTTCCAGGGATGGTGACTCTACCACCTCCCTGGGCAGCCTGTTCCATTGCCCAAACACTCTCTCAGTAAAGAATTTCTTTTTAATATCTAATCTAAACCTCCCCTGATGCAACTTGAGGCCATTTCCTCTCATCCTATCATTAGTAATTTAGGAGAAGAGACCAACATCAGCCTCACTACAACCTCCTTTTACGTAGTTGTAGAGAGCAATAAGGTCTCCTCTCAGTCTTCTCTTCTCTAAACAACCCCAGTTCCCTCAGCCGCTCTTTGTAAGACATGTTTTTCAGACCCCTCACCAGCCTTGTTGCCCTTTTCTCGACCCGCTCCAGCACCTCTATGTCCTTCTTATTCTGTGGTGCCCAAAACTGGACACTGTACTCAAGGTGTGGTCTCACAAGTGCTGAGCACAGGGGCACAGTCACCTCCCTACTCCTGCTGGTCACATGTAACACCACACTCTGCTAGTGGTTAAAAATGTAAGCAAAAAAATCAAGCTCCTAGTTTCTAAAATCGTGTCAGAAAATCCATGACACAGTTAGAGCCATACTAACAGGAGAACTGAGATGAGTTTATGTTACCTGGAGCTGTTTTACAAAAGCTCCGCCACCATAGCCATGGCCACGTTCTGCTCTGCAGAAGAGCCCCAGGAGATGTTGGGATTTCTGGCTTCTGTTCTTATGCCTAATACTGATTTGTCTTATTCTCATCATTTTTGTTCAGGTAGTGTAATGTTAATGCTGGAAACTAGAAACACATAACTCCATTATACAAAGTGTAGACAGATGATGAGTTAAGTGTCTGATCTTGTGTCCAAGGGGAGTAGCTTATAGACCACAGCTGGCCTCTCTTGCTCTGGAGTCTAAGAGAAGTCACTTAATGCAAGTTCACCCCTCAGTGAGGGAGGGACACAACATTAAATAACATGTAATTCAAAAAGATGTATAAATACAGTCAATTAATTTTTTTTTCCTTAAATTTAGAAGATATGGGTAAAATCAAATTGCTTTCACTGACAGAAAACATATTTACAGATTTTTTTAATTTTCTCTGCTGAATTTTGTGTGCTTTGCATATCTAGAATTGAATACCAAAATCTGGAAATTTTTAGCACTTCATGACAAGCTTTTCTCTAAATTCACAGCAGCCTCCACAGCTCGTAAATGAAAGGCTGTAACATGCCACCAGCTGAAGGAAAGGATCATTTCCTAGCCCTGGAACGCAGACTTGAACTACAGGAAGGAGCTAGAGAACATGATATAGTTCAGGATGTGCTATGGTGGCATCACACAGGCAGTACAGAGTGCAAGAAAAGCAAAACAGAAATAAGGGACTTCCGTAGAATAATGAGCAACAGCCCGAGAAAAGAGATTTCTGCTCACTTTGGCACGGGATGCAATACAACAGGAACTGCAGGGACTAAGTCCCTCTATTTCTACTCTTTTACGTATTTTTACACACAAATAGGTCTTTTGTTGTGGTTTGTTTGTTTGTTTGTTTTTTTTAATATGGAAGTCTTGCATGCACTAGGCCTAGACTAATTCAGGTTCAAACTTCTCTTCAGATCTGTAGCTATGTCACAAGTCTTAGAACAAGACAGACTATAAACGTAAGACAATGTTCAATAGAGAAGTAGTGACCATACTTAAGAACTTGTTAACTATATTAGTATTAAGTAATACAGTTATATAT
>JAAGNO010017788.1:36401-55867 GCA_033439905.1 Ceryle rudis
TGTTATACAGTATATATTATATATCATATATATCATATATACACTATATAGTATATACTATGTATGCACTATATACACTATATATACTATATATAGTAGTACTCTATCAAGTGAAGAAAACAAAATATTACAAGACCTCCTACACAAAATTTTCCATTTGCCAAAAACGAAATTTTATGTTGGGTGAATATAAGATTTAAGTCCACAGTACAGCAAAAACCCTCAGGAAATATGGATAAATATGCAAATAATTTTCACACAGAAACATTCACTTACACAGAAAAAAAATTCAAACAGGGTTTCAGACAACATTTAGCTGTGTATAGTTGTCACTTTTTATGAGTCCTACCTTTTCCCCTGGGAGTCCTTCCAGTCCTGGTAATCCCATCGGTCCTGGGTCTCCCTGATTTTTATTAAAAAAAAAAAAAAAGTAAATGAAAAAGGATTGAATACATCAGATTTTCTGTACTCTATATGAAAAATGTTGAACTACAAGCAACAGCAGAATATGTAACTTGACATTAGTAAACCAGCTAACCGGTTCTTAGGTGAACAGAATTTGTTATGCCCTAACGTAGTGATCTGCAAATTAAGCTTTTCCCAGAGGCACTGTGTGAATATTTGGATCAATGGTTTTAATTTTGATGAAGAATGTAGTCCAGAAGAGTTGCCCCCAGTGTTCCCATGAGCCAAGGTCAGCTTTAAAGCACCTTCAGGCGGTAGAGCCCTAGGGTGTAAACTGTCAATCAGAGAACCAACCTCCAAGCAATTCTGTGCCTTGTTGACTAAAAAAAGCTTATTCTGCAGCAAGGGACACACAGACTAGGCCCCTGTGTAGGTCTTCAAGTCTTGAACAGAAACATGCTCCACTGGAGAAATCAGTTTTACATGTAGAGCAGGAAGGGCTTTTTAATTTTTTTTAAATTATTTTACTTTATTTTTTTAAGAAAAGTGAGAATTTACCACAGAATTGTAAACTACAGCCAACAAATCCAGTATTTCAGCAGCTCTCAGTTAAATCAAAAGCCACAGCAAATTCCTGTCTGGATTTCATCAAGTGTCTGACAGATCTCATTTTCCATACCTAAACTCTATTTGAGAGATCCTGGAAAGAAATGATTTTGAGTGCTGAAAGGTTCTGGTTTGGGTTTCTTATTTTCCTAGAGAAGCACAGTTATCACACTGATTCATAGATCATAGTCTATTTTTCAGTGTAGCTGGCTTTCCATTAACACTTAGCAAGGAATCAAACATGATCCTAGGCCCTGCACAGGTTGGCTGACTGGAGATTATGCACCTTCACAAGAGATGAAGTCTATCCAGCTCTTAAAAATGTTACCTTCCCGCAGGATCACAGAATCATTGGTGTTGGAAGGGACCTCTAGAGATCATCCAGTCCAACCGCCCCACCAAAGGAGGTTTGCCTAGAGCACATTACATAGAAGCATGTCCAGGTGGGTTTGGACTCTCTTCAGAGAAGACGACTCCACAACCTCTCTGGGCAGCCTGTTACAGTGCTCCATCACCCTATAATAAAGAAGTTTTTCCTCATATTTAGATGGAGCCTTCTGTGTTCCAGCTTGCTCTCATTGCTCCTTGTCCTGTCACTGGGCACCACTGAAAGAAGCCTTGCCCCATCCTCCTTGCACCCACCTTTAGATAATTATAGACATTGATATTAATTTCCCATACCACTTTGGTCTTGGCTGGGTTAGTTTGATGTAGCTGCACTTAATTCTGCTGCTATTTTTATGTAGATACCGTGTCTGCACAAGTAGGAAAAAGATAGAGCTAAATGGTACTGGCATGCTGCTTTCATAAGCAGAGACATTTCTGAGTAGTTTCTGAAGAGAAAGACTCAATACAGACACAAATCAGAAGATAAGAACCCTTCATCAGGAGAAGACACTCAGCATTATCTTCCAAATCCTGTGGCCTGAGGTGTTCAGACAAGGCCAGTCTCTAGCGACATTTAAACAGTCTGTATGGTGTGCTCTAACCTGATTCTTTACCACCAGACATCCAACATGTTGCCTGAATCATCTCCTATTTATTTTGCCCCCGAAAGGACAGCAGCTGGAGAGGTCAAGTGTCAGCTTCTTGGTGATTGAATGAAAACTTGAACGCATTAAGGAATTCTGTATTTCTCTGAAGTAATAATCTGTTTTATTAGTAGCAGATATAACTGTTCTATTACTTTGCTGGAAGGGATGTGATTTAATTTCATAAAGGATTTCTCCAATTTCTTCAGGGTTTCCTGATCTTTATCAAGTAGACAATTCATCAGCAGATCATGGGGAATGAAGTTTAACTGGGCACAATTTTCTTCCCTAACTAGCTCAGCTTCTACTGCTTTATCAGAAAATTCTTGTCATCAGTTTCCATTAGTTCATACCAGTACTCATCCTGATGCAGTTACACTGCCAGAAGTGTGAAAGAAGTCTGCTGGACACAGTTTGACCACACTGATCATGAAGGAGCAAGGTTGCCTTGTTGTAACTATCATTATGCAGTTATGTGATGTTCCTTAGACTTGAAGAAGAAGTACATGAATATATTGAAATTTTAACTGCTATAGAAGCACCTATCCATTTTTAAAAACATTTTAAATTTAAATTTATAATGACATTTGATACTACCATACTTCTGGGGCTAAACTATCAATACTCCAATTTTACTATTTTCTTTAAGGTATTTACATTGGCATTCCTTCATCAAGAACAGTACCTGTACTTTTCAACTTTGCCACCTTCAAGGCTAGGAGCTGTAGTGATAAATTGCAAGCTAATGATAAATATAATTTCTCTATGAGAAAGCTACATCACATGTCAAAGATTTGGGGAAAAATGTGCAGTCAGGATCTGGACCTACATTCTGCTGGTGGCTAGCCCTATGCAATTGCTCAAGATTCTTCCACTAGATGTCCTTCCCCTCTTCATAATGTTTTAAGAAAGTTCATGTGAAAAGGACATAACACAATGCTTAAGGAAAAAACCAAACCAAACTAAACCAATAAACCAGTATCAAAAAGTTAAATACATCTGCTTTTGAATGTTAAACTGCATAGTTGGAAGGTATAGTGGCTCCCACCATCATCATCTTGCTCACCAGAAGCCATGTGATCATACTGTCATGTGATTTCCAAAGAAAACATCAACTTCTAGTTGTTACTAGATAGCATGATGTAGCACACTGTCCTTTCTCCCTTATCACTTTAAAATTTAACATTAAGAACAATCTAATAGCTCTTAAGATATTTTCTACCTTTATTTCACATTCTCTGTTCTTAGATATATCCAGGGACAGCTCAGCAGAGATGAGTCCACAGGCAGTTAATGCTACGTTTCGTCTTTCATTCTGTTATCACTTAGAAGTATTCCTCAGAAATCGCCAAATTTGCAAGCCTGGCAATTAAAAAGGCTTTTTCGGATGTATTGATTCTGCAGGAGGTAAGCTGCCTGCTAAAGAATGTTAATGGACTCTTCCACCCTTGTAACTAGGATCATGTATTGAACTATTTGGGGAATTCTCTATCATGACCAAAAAATACATACATACCACTGTGCCAGGATCTCCTTTTGGACCCTACAAAGAAATGAAGGAGTGGAAACATATTTAAAGAACAGACTCATACAATAAGATGATTTTTTATTTTGTGGTACTACTGCATTATGCAAACAGAGTGCATTTAGAATCAGTATCAAGTCCAGCCCTTTCAGCTGATTCATTTAGGATAAAATCTTAGTAGTATTTGTTCTTCATTTTGCTGTTCCAGTATACAGAGAAAGACAGCTCTGCAGTCCAGTGCCAGTCCGTGACTACAAATGGCACATAACGTAAGGACAAAATCCTTATGAATGGTGAAAACTACTTTAAGTGGGTATCAAATTGACAATCATCTGAAAAGAGTAGAACTTGCCTATAATGCTACTGAGGAGGACCTAAATAAGTGCACAGCATCTTTGGCTCCACAGAACCAAAGCAACAGTGTCCAGCTGCAAGGTGGTGCATCTGCACTCTGCAGCATGGAAGGCACCAGCAATGTGTTATTGCCACAGTATAACTATTGGGTTTACACATTTTTCTGCACTGCAGCTACATGCAGTGGATCAGTGACAGAAATGAGATCAGAATTCATCAGCTTCTCATTTCCAGCGTCAGATTTAATTCATTGCAGAACCATGCCATTACTAACTATAAATACTATATTACATATTTTAAGATATTAGGATACTTTCACTAAAGAGTCCAATGCTAAATTATGTACTATTTTTGCAGTTTACACTTGCTAGGGTGAAATAAACTACTCTCCACAATGTGCAAAAATACTCAATAAACACATAAAATCACATACTTTATAATTTACTTCATATCAACCCTATCCTTATTTTTTCTGTCTTTCTCACATATAAAATCAAATTCTATGCCACTTTTGACAACCGCATGCTGCTAACCAACTGCTCTGTAACTATGTTAATTAACTATTAGACATTTCATTTCTGTTAATACTTACCGGAGGTCCTGGTGGACCTGGATAACTAGCGACACTCACACCTCCCTGTAAGAGCAAGTTTAAAAGTTGAATTGGGCCAAAAGTAGGTACTGATTGAAAAAAAAAAAACAAACAAAACCCAAATTAACATTAAAGAGAAATACCTGGAGTTTATATAAGCTGCTCATTCCATTTCTTTCATTGTAAGGCATACCCTTAGAAACATAAAACACAAGTAAGCGCCACAGCTATGAGTTATAAAGGCAGAACTCTTCCCTTCCTCTGTTCAAGCCCAGTAGCTCAGCAAAGCTGTGGTGTCATTTTTATTCTCAACTGATTTTTCAAAAATACCGGACATTTCAGTAAGAACAAAAGATACATACCAATGCAGCTTGGGACTTTGTTTCTTAATTATGAAACCAGAAACCTGTGAATTTCAGTGTATGTTACATTTTGATATTTATTATTAATAGAATTCTCCAGAATTAATTTTGTGTTAGGTATTATTCCAGTTAATTTGGAGTCCGGTGAGCTCCACAGACTTTCCCTAGGTTCTCCAAGTTCCCTGACCTCATGTACCCAAGCTGCCTACATAAATAAGATTGGACACCAAGGTTCTCTCATCTGGTCAAGTTTCTAGAATGGTTTTAGTGACCTGACCTTAGTCAGCAATGAATCACAAGAAAATCAAAAAGGAAAACAGAAACCATTTGCAAAACTGCATTGTTGTCTTCCTGCAGCATTAATACGAATTAGATTGACAGTCAGTTCTTTATATTAGAAACATAGAAATGTCTGGGTTGGAAGGGACCTCTAGAGGTCATCTAGTCCAAGCCCCCTGCTGAGAGCAGGGCCATCTTCAACTAGAGCAGGTTGCTCAGAGCTCTCTCAAGCCCCACTTTGAATGTCTCCAGGGATGGGGCCTCAACCACCCCCATGACATTTTACTCACAGGTATATTGATCCTAATACAGCATTCAAAATATAAATCATAATATCTCACCGGTGGCCCAGGTGGTCCAGGTTTCCCAGGAGAACCTTCACTACCCTAGTGCAGCAAAAGATTTATGTAACTCATTTACTGTAACCAGTACCACACCCTGATCCATACCCAAGCTACGATGACCATGACAACAAATAAGAGATAACAGTCAACATGAGCAGGCTATATCAAGAATAAATTTGCCAGCCCAGCTCCTGCTTAAGCCTTAGGCAAGTTATTAATAATATGGTGGCGGGTTTTTTTGTTTTGTATTGTTTGGTTTATTTTTTGCTAGTGATTTGATGTTTTATGTGTATTTTATGTTTTCCTTGTGGCAAAATAGGAGTGGTAACTTGGGTTGTGAAACACTTCATATATACCAGGATGGAGAGGAAGTCGGGGAAACAAAAAAAAAAAAAGAAAAAAGAGAAAAAATAGTTTTCAATATAAATTTCTAAGCAATAGGTAGATGAAACTTAACATTCAATTTATGCTTTGTATATTATTTTGCAAAGGCCAATCCTCAGTTAATCACTCACAGGTAAATAAAGAAGAGGTACAGTTTCAGAAGTTCAGTTTATTTAGAAGCATATTGAATAAAAATAAAGAACTTCTTAGTGAAGAGACATAATTAATATCTTCGTGTTTTTTACTGTAAAATATTAATCTGTAGTTACCTGCATCTGTAGCCTGTTCTGCTGGCTTGCACTAAATCGCTTATATTAAAAATCCAAAAGCTTCTGTGTTTTTGCCCCAGCAAAATGGTAGGGTCTCTGAACAGTATAGAGGTAACAACGTTTTTCACTTCAAATTTCCCAGAAAAGATCTTTTCAAAATCTCATCACTACGATTCAGTTAAAAACATTGTATAATTTGGAACAAGCTTGCCAGAATTTTTCAGTGACTGTTTGATCTCATTAGACATATGCCAGTGAGATTCTTAGGCTGCATATGTGAAATTATTAAGGTGGCAAAAGTCAAGCTAACTGTTCAATAGCAATAATTAAGTCACCAGAAAAATATAATTGTAATTAAATGTTTATACTGGGATAATTTCCAAATGGTCCTATTAATTGATAGAAACTGTTAGCCTCCAAAGAGTGATCTGCAGTACTTCATGGGGAATAACAATACCATACTTGAGAAAGCACATTAACAATTCTTAAACATGTTCCCCAGATGAAAGAAGGAGGAGGACATTTGCTATATTTCAGTTTACTTCATTACTCTTCAGTCATCCGACTTCTGCCCTTTTAATCAATGTTATAGAGAAGGGGCTCCTCATTCCCTCCTCTGTGTGTCAATTGTAACCAAGGAACTCACAAAGACTTGTGTTTTGCATTTGGTTACATAGAAAGGAAATAACTGTGGTAAACTTTTCTACTATGGTTGGTAAGGAGACAGCATTCAATCAGTTCTTAGACTGAAAAAAGACTTCACAGAACTTTACAAAATAGTTTCTTACTCATTGACAGAGTCAAGGTTTTGTGGGGTATTAGTAGGATCACCTATACTGATGTGTCAGTGCTATGCCTGGAAAACTCCAGGCTAAAGCTGAAAAAAACTTCAGAAAAGTGTATTCATATACAAAATGGAGAAGCTGTCCCAGAAAGTATTTTGCAGCAAACTAAGTTTGTGTCTGCTGTATTTCAGTGATCTGAGGTGCCTAAGAAACAAATTTGACCTATTCGTTATAATGGATAATCCAGAGTACCTAATAAAAGAGCACATAAAACACTGATAAAAAGCAGTGCTCTAACAGTGTAGATTAAGTATAAAGGAAGCTTATATGTTTTTGCAGAATAACTTATGCTCAATAACTTTCAGTACTTGTGAAGCACTTTTAAAGTATGCAATTACTTTTGACTAAAACACTGGTAAAAATGAGAAGTCGAGCAAGTAGTAGCTAGACATACAGTGGTTCATAAATGTATTTTCACTTTCCTAAATTTTATGTACTATGTTATACTTAGAGATCATTCTTTGCAATTTACATACACCACAAGTACCATACTTCAAAATATAAACCTGTACGTATGCCATCGTTTGAGGGAAGATTATGACACAAATAAAACTTAATTTGAAAACGTATGTCTTGTTTGCACTAATGTTAAAAACCCCAACCAAACATAGGAGGAAAATGGGATTGCAAAACCTTCACAGACCTTTACCAGGACTACAAAGAAGGAATACCTTTTCGCCTTTTGACCCTGCTGGACCAGGATGTCCAGGTCTTCCTGTGACTCCCTGCACAACACAGTATTGGTTTATAATTAATTAAGAAACAATGAAACACAGTATTTTTGCATTGTGGCTTAGTTTTTAAAACTTGTACTTTTTGAAGGTCATTTAAATCTAATTATGCTTCTCCTCCGGGTTTAAATATTTCTCTTCTATTTGATACAACAGCTGTGTCCTTCTGATAAGCCCTTTGAAGGGTAAAACTCGTGTTTATGGTTCAATTTCCACCTTGTCAGAATAAATGCACTGACCTTAACTGGAACTTCTTGATCCTAAGAATCACTCTTTACTGCTAAAATGCCAATTTACATATTCCACATTAAACTTCCTAAATGTGCTACATTTTTTAAAGAAGGGAGGCATTAGTACTGTCAGCAGCCTAGGAATGAATAATGATCCCATTCAGTATGTACAAAATAAAGTTTACAAAAATGTCCAAGAGGCGTTTTCCCAGAAAGGCCAACATTTAAAATTGTTATTTCTCAGTGACTTTCAATATTGTCAATTTATTCTCATACTTGTTTTATTGTGAAACCAAGTGATTACTTTACTTGGTTTCATCACTAAATCTTTTCAGAATGCTTAGCTGGAATTATTTTTAGATTTTTATTACTAACATTATTACTGTATCTTGGGTACAAATACACAATTAACTGCAAATTTGCACATCATAAGTCATGTAACCTCATAGAGTCCCTAGTAATGCCAAAACTTCAAACCCATTTA
Source organism: Ceryle rudis (assembly GCA_033439905.1). Taxonomy (NCBI): domain Eukaryota; kingdom Metazoa; phylum Chordata; class Aves; order Coraciiformes; family Cerylidae; genus Ceryle; species Ceryle rudis. Next base: position 44,843 of record JAAGNO010017788.1, read on the forward strand.
CGTTACATAAACTTTGAGCTCAGACAATGACAGTTATTTTCAGTAACATCAACTCACAACATAGTTTCTTTTATTGGAGACAGTATGGGTAAGATTTTATTATTACTCTCCTAAAAGCCCAAAGAAAGGACAAGAAACTAAGAATAAGAAACTTTACTAAACAGCTATAGCAACCTCTACAGAGATAGATTAGATGATAGGTGATACCACACACTTACAGATGGTCCACTGGGTCCTGGCATGCCTGGCAGTCCAGGAGCACCCTGAAGGCCCTGGAAATTAAAAGAGTGTATGTCTATTTCCTCTTCCACTTATACCTCTAAACCTACTTATATTCATCATTATCAGAACTATTACAACCATATTAAAGCATATTTTCATTTAAAAGGTTGGAATTATTTTTAGGAATGAAAAAATAACAAACCACGAAGGGAAGTGATTATCACTGAACAAGGTTAGAGGCAACTTCTTGCCTGAAGTTCCTTTCACACTATTAGCTTATGTCCTCTACATTATTTGTCTTTAGTTGTGCAGAGACGAGCAGGATATCTAAGTTTTCCTTAGAGAGTGATTTTCTATTTTCTATCACTAAAAGTTCTTTCTGATGGTGAGAAGACATCCACTTAGACTTCTCAATGTTACCTGATGCTATCTAATTTCAATGATGCTTTCTTCTTGATTTATAGATTTTGCTTTTTTGATAATGGAACATGACATTTTTCATAGTATTTAATGAACTACTTTTGTGGTCTTATTCTATTCGATTGTCTGGAAAATTGGGTTCTGGTATCCACTTACTAAACATGCAGGTGTGCACCTTACTACAGTGGATACAGGAAGGATTTGAGACAAGCCTGCATGTCACTGAAGTCTTTCCTCTTCCACATCAGGCTTAGGTGCAATTTTAGACATGTAAAAGTCATGTACTAATGAGAGCTAATTGCTTGTGGTTCTCCCTCTAACCCACAAAGGAAAAAAGGTGCCTCCCAGAAATGACTGCACAGGGTGTCACCTTCTGACAAGAGGAATCACCTCAGAAAAGGTGCATGTTAAATGAAACATTTAAGAAGGCATGGCTAAGGAGCTAAGAGTCTAGAAAACCACAGAGGTTTCAGACAAAAATAATCAGGAAAGGTGAGGAGATGGAGAGGGACATTGATTCCCTTCCTTGCTCCTATGCACAGAAGACATTGATCACCTCTGCAGCTTTTCAGAGTGGCAATCCAGCTGCTAATGTGTTCTATCTTCATTTTGAATCACTCTATTCTGACAATATAGTCACCTGGAAAATGACTATAAAGCCAAAGGAACATTTTCTGTAATTCTTGCTACTGGTGTTAAGAGATATCCTCCGCTGAAAACAGGAATGATTTTAAAAGGAAGAGAACTAAGCTGCAGCGAAGATTAAAGGCTATTTGAAAGCATATGGAAGTCAATAAGCTTATTTCAAAGAGCTTCAGGTGGGTTTCTCAATCTCTCTTCCCATTCCTGTGCTAACCAAATCATAAAAATGAAAATAAATGCATTCTTCTAAAATTGATCAACTATATAAAAAAAGTTACTTTTAAACTTTTTAAATTCTTTCATACATGTTTCTGAAAATAAATTCACTTGCATGCTTATAATGTCATAATCAAAAGCTGCTGATGAACACGGAAAATATCAGAACCAAGGCAGCTGACCAGCTATCAAACAGTGGAGAAGCACGTGAATACCTAACTTACTAACAGCACAGAATCCTACTGAATCAAAAAAAAAAAAAAAAAAAGGAATTAATTTACTCTGAAGTCCCTTAAAAAAAACTTAAGTACTAGTTACAATCTTGCCTTTCCCTTATTACCACCTTAATTGCCTCTAATAGCTCACTTGAGTCTCAGCAGTTAACCACCTCCTTCGGTTACTATCTGAATTGTTGAAACTGTTTTGCTAATGCCTCAGACTGCTAGGGTTGAATTGTGGAGGTACCCTATGGGGCACACGAAGGACGTGTTACTTTCCAAATTATTTTTTAAGTAAAATTCTGCCTGGGCTTCGATTATGGCTGCCCCATCATTTTAAGGTGTATGTTCTAAACCCAGTCCCAGAAGGTACTTGATTTTAAGAAGCAAAGGCATAATGGGCTCTACAGATCATATAGAAACAAGAGGGAAAATAAGCATGATACTTTAGTCTGACAATCTGCTAAATTCTGGGGCAAAGTAGTAGCAGGAATACATATCTAATACTTCTGCTGCATCTTTTCTTTTTTTTCCTCCTCATACGAATGTTTACTTTTGAAAGCCAAGGATCCTGATGAACACAGTTTTGAAACTTATTCTACTACTGTTTCAAAATTCTTATGGCATTACTGCCTTAGCTCCAAAAAAATGTTAAATGCTCATAAAGAATTACAAAACCCTCAGACAATAAGCTCTAAATTCCAAGTATTTTTTCTTGTAGCAGCACTCCCAAATTACAGGAACGTAGTACGTATTTAACAGTGCCCGTTAAATATTTCGGAATTTCCAAGTGTTCGCCAAATATTTTGTAACAGACTACTTATTTTAACTCCTTCAGTTGGCTAAGGTCACTAGGAAATTCATTTATTTACTCAGATTCATTTGCTTAATAGCTTCTACTTTGGTGATTTTATTTATTTATTTGGACAGAGATTGCTCTTGAACTGCTAACTGCAAACATTTCAATTTAAAAGGAGAGCCACAGCAGCTGTTTTGGATTCAGCACCACAAGTCACATGGCTCCTTTTCCTTCTCCATAATGACATAAAAATAGCTCTAACAATGCAGTATGTATATAATGCAAAATACTGTCAGTATTTTAAATTCAGTCTCTTCCAACATTTTCCAGCTTCCACTTAATAGTAATTGCTGCTATGACTGTTCCCATCAGAGTATTTGCCTAATGGAATGTTTTTGAAAGTGAATTCTACAGGGGAACTAACAGAATAAAAGCAAGTTTGTTATAAAACACTAAGTATTTTGTGAAAATATTTGGCATTTGCCTATTTATTTCTCTATCCTTTACTCTTAAAAATTAGCATTTAAATGTATGTGAGGCTTTAAAATATGAAAATGAGCAAAAATCCTGAGACAAATATTAAATATTTGTTATTTAATTGAATACTATCAGTTAATCCTGTTGAAAATTCAGAAATGAGGGTAATTTATAACAATACATTACTATCTCAGACGTTTTAAGAACTATGTCTTAAAGTACATTCTGTGCATTTCATTCTCGGTCTAGATCTTTATTCAGGTTTAGATAAGATTACAACCGCTATAGAAATGAAGTAATTTTACCTCATCGCCCTTCTCTCCAGCAAGCCCAGGAAAACCACGTTCACCTTTGCTTCCCTATGAAAATGTAACATTCAAATAAATACTTTCTATTAGAGAGAAATGAATTTCATGCTCTGCAGGGCATTTTATAACCCACATTTAATATACGCTAGTATGAAGCCCTTACAGCAATAGTAGCTAAAACAGAAACGGAAGCTCAATACTACCTGAAAGCTGTAAAATATGTTTCCCGTTGAGGTAAAAGGAAATGAGTGGTCTTTACCTAGTAGGCAAACTAGCCAAAAGGCTTAATGGTGACATCTGCTTAATATCAAAGAGTTTAAATACTTGCTGAACTGGAGAAAGTACACTTTCATGGACTTAGCCTCAACTATAGGCGTTATCTATATGCCAAACCCTGTGGCGTTTGATCCGATTACTGTGAAACAGCATTTTGATTGATGTCCCAGTGAAACATCTGCGTTACTCCCACAGGAACACAGTGCAAAGGCACAGGATGATCTGTCCAGCTGTTGCACACTTGAGGGAGATATGGTAAAGTTTCCTTCTTCACTGCAGGATTCTCGTGTGACTGACTCACCTACAACAAGGCTATAGATGGCAATGCATAACTGGACAGTCAAATCTGAGCTAGCTGTTATAGATGCAAGACACAGAAAAGCTATCCTGACTTGGGACTAAACTCAGGCTATTTTGCTCACTTTCCTTGGAGGAAAGGCAAAATGACAGAGGAAGAGGATTGAACTGTAAAAAATGTTTAAACCTTTAGGCTGCTCAGATGATACAAGGATAGGGATCAGACAAAAAACTCAAGGCTGTCAAAGCTGAGTCTGGCCTTTTACTTTTAACAGGCAATAAAGCAATGTAAAGTACTCTCTTCAAAACTTACCTTTGGCCCTTCTCTACCAGGAATGCCTGGAGGACCTCTCGTGCCAGGATCACCCTGAGGAACAGACAGAAAATGAAGTGACAAATAACCATTTTCATGACATAGGTAGAAGGTCTGATCTGTGCAGATGGCATCCTTCCTGCCTTTCCAACTATCCCTAAATTTTATCCAATGCCTTCTCTTCAATCCTTTCCCTCTTCTACACGTTATACGTAGAATTATAGAATCATTAAGGTTGGAAACAACCTTCAAGATCATCGAGTCCAACCATCTACTAAATATTATCAGGACCACTAAACCATGTCCTGAAATGCCACATCTAGACATTTTTTAAACACCTCCAGGAATGGTGATTTCACCAGCAGCCTCTTCAAATGCCTAACTACTCCCTCGGTAAGAAATGTTTTCCTAATATCCAACCTAAACGTCCCTTGGCACAATTTAAGCCCATTTCCTCTTGTCCTATCACTAGTTACCTGGGAGAAGAGACCAACACCCACCTCACTACAACATCCTATCAGCTATCCTTTCTTCTTTCTCTTCTCATCGCTCACACACTCTACTTAAACCACGCTAAAAAATTTTTAGCTTCATTTTGAGAGGCCTCATAAATGCCGCCATTTTGGATAGTCCCAGATACACCTGTGTTTAGGTTTGAGCAAACCATCTTCATTTTAAGGATTACACAGAGATGAAGGCTACTTTTGCCAGCTTCAAATCTATAGTTATTTTAAAGTAAATGATTTCTGCTTTGTTGAGAGAAGCATTTTCTATCTACATTAGAATCTTATAGACGTGTTAAGCACAACACAGACAGAAATAGAGAGTGAAGTGTAAAGATTCGGTAAGAGAGGCAAAGAGGTAGAAGAGTATATACAGGAGAAAGACAATACAATTACAAACAAAGAATAAGGGAAAAGCCCAAAGATAGACTTAAAAGAAATCAAATTTGGAAATGAGAAAGCCAATAAACCCATAGCATGCTTTTCATTTTGGAACACAGCAGCAGATCACTTACAATTTTATTATTTTTCAAAATAATGTCTTAGAAATTCTAGCTTATTTTCCCCATTTGGTATATTACCAATATGAATGCTACAAAGTAAAGCAAAGAATGGAGTATACTTATAAGAATTCATGCTGTGGACTGGATGTGCTGAACAGGTACTTGCTGGCTACTACCTCACATACTGTTCAAATGCAATTTTGAAAAAGGCCTACAAATTTTTTGTTTGTTTGTTTTTAAAAATAAAACAAAAATCAACAAAAATCTCAAAATTATTTTAGGATAGCCTAAACCTAGAGAAACTTTAAAGTACCTATTTTGGTTTAAAAAGCATGTTTTTAGTAAAGAAAGACATTTAACCTCTGAAAATGTTTACCTTCAGTATAGTACCCATGTCTCCCACAAGTGGCAGTGCAATCTGAAATGGGAAAAGGCAGCAGCTGCAGTTAATGTTTTACACAGCACTACTTATTCTGATGGGTTCTCATGGCTCCTAAAATTTGTCTTGTTACACACATGGCTGATTATATATATGTTGGTTGAAGCAATTTCTTAATGAAAACTCAAAAGAAAAATCAGGGTTTCAAATACAGGTTTCAACCTAACAGTGTAATTCTTTGCTACAATTTCAGTGAAGTTTCTTAAACCAAGACAACACCATAACTCCAGAACATAGGAAATTTCCCTTTAAAGTAATAATAATAATAAATTGGTGTTTTCGTAGCAATAAGTTGTTCCTGGTATGCTACTGGGAAGTTTCACAGGCTTTCTCACCTGATTATCTTCAACTGTTTTCCTTCTGCTTTCTCCTAGACTTTGACTCTACTGTGAAATGTAATATGAATTGTGGAGATGCTGAAACTAACTTCAATAAAACTAGCTCAGTGTGGCAGCTGCAGCCACCCTGACAAAGATCGGACAACAACTGGGGCTCACCAAAGACCTGATAAAGATTGGGGCTTTAATGCCATTAAAACTTGATGACTTTGTTTCAGGCCCTTTGTTGTGTGCTTGCCTCCAACTAATTAGAATTACCACAGTTCAACTAGAGCATAACTGGAGCCCAACCAAAGAGCTGATTTTGAGCCGCTTCCCTCGGAGCAAGCCGGTTTGCAGTCGGTGTCCCTTCCCTTGGATCATGATGCTGCCCGAGGAAACTTCCTGGGATTGAGTACTCACCTCCCTTTTTGGTGAGGAAATATTTCTTCTGGATATATCCCCGAGTGAGCCCTCGCCTCCTTTTGGGTGACTGATCTCCCTTCTGAGTACCCTTGATTGGGATGTTTTCCCTTTCTGTGTGCACAGATTTTGGGTCCATCTTTCTAAAAGGAATATTCCTAAAGCGTGGCAATTAGCAGTGTAGTAGGGTATTCCCACCTGATATCCAAACTTGTAATTTACTTTGGTTTGTCAGACTGGCTAATTTTTGGTTGTAATAAATGCACTTTTTGAGCAGCTACTGCTGTCCGTTTTGTGGGTGCCTCCATGACACTCAGGTACTGGAGATAATCCAGCTACAGCAAAATGAGCAACATTTGTACTATTTTGTCCCACCTTTAAACATTCAGAATTAGTGTGAAACTTCGTAGTGCCACTGCTAAATTGCTACCAAGACTAAAGTTAGCCTCTTTAAAGCTCAGTCAATAGGTTTACACTGTACTGCAACAGATCTCAGATTTCCATGTGCTGCCATTAAACTTATGCTTAGAGACTCCCTGTAAAAACTTATTGCAGTGGTTATCATCAGCTTCCCTCACAAATGGACTTCTCAATTACCAATGCTCTCTTCTTCATTTGCTAAAGCAAAAATAGCCCTGGGCATACTATAAAATTAGACACATTCAAAATTTGTTACTGATTTTGTTCAGTCTGTTTCAGTCATTCCATCTTGAAGAAAAACAAAATTTAAGCACCTCTGCATCATTTTAGAAACACAGTTGATAGCAATGGGTGTCAAATACCAGCTCAAGATAAGCACTGCTGAACTTTCTTAATCAGAAGCATAATCAGGAGTACACCACTTACAGCATAGCATCACCACCTTTGAAAGCATGCTGAGAAGTGAGATACAGCCACCTAACAAACTTAAGGACATAGCTATATAAAGTATGAAGTCCATCCTCTACACAAAAGTAGACTACATACACAGTGCCACAGGCTCTTAAAAACCTGCAACAAGGCTTAAAAACAACCACCATATCCCTACATGGCCTGACTTTTCATCCTTCTCCTTGGGAGAATATTTGACAGATAGGCAGGCTATCACCGTGTCACCTTTTGGTGTTTCTGCTGGACCACACAAGTATAATTTCCCCAGTCTCTCCTCTTTTCTCATGTTCTTATTTTAGCTGCAGTATCATTTTATGGTCCAGGCCCCCAGACCCTCACTGTGAAAGTCCTAACAACCAATTGCAAGGGCACACCAGGTATGAGAGCAAGTCTACTGTGTTTGTGCCATAAAATTCACCTGTTCTGCATGTAAGCAAGTCCAGCTTAATGGCACACATAGTGTAGAGTAATATCTGTGTATGCTGAACTCTAAATAAGTGTATGACATATGCTAGGCTTTTGAAAATGTTGCAATGGCTTTAATTCTACAGACTTACTCCTGCTTGCTGTATCTTCCTTTAAAAATGTTCTCTCCAAAGAGAAGAGTATTTCAAGAGAGCAAAAGGCAGTAATTCCCCTTTTAGTGATTTTTACCATTTAGACCTGTTTGTTTAGCTGTGACATCAGCTTTCATTCCTACATTTACTTTACAATGCACTGTGCCTTCCAGATCTATTCTACTTCTGGATTTCATTTTTTCTTATTAAGCACTTTATGCTCATCTGACTCAAGTTTAATCTTACTGACTTCAGACTGCCTCTGAATTTTAAAGTTTTGATTATATCTTCAAAAAGCTAGCTATCTTTCCCAGTCCAATTACAGAGTTTGCATCTACCGATTCTAATCAAATTAAAACACTGACAAGAACCAGGCAAGAAGTTCTCTCTTTCCAGTTTGACAGTAATGTGCTGATAGATGCTCAAATCCATTTTTTTAATAAGCATAAACTATATGGCAATTCAAGAAGATTTTTGCTTGCTTATAAAAATGTCAGGAGGACAGTCTCTAAGTTTTCTTGAAGCCAAGGGATATAACATGACTGTTTCTCTTGCCTTCCCCAAGAAAGGTAACCTTCCAAAGACAGAAATCTGATTTATTCCATGACTGCTTCTTAACAAAATGATGCCATCTTGCATTTCCACTTTATCACTCATATTACTGGTAGATAGAATTACATTTGAAAAAAAAAAAATTTCATATCTTCCTTGCAATTAAACTTTTTTTTTTTCAACTGACCTATAGTACCTTTACTGTTTACCTTTTACGAAGATATGTTTTTTGTTCACATGTCTCCCTTCCTCAAAAGCTGCATCTTTCTCAAAGTGCTCCAAGGTAACTGCTACCCAGTTAGTGACTGCTTTGGTTCATTCTTTGGGTGAATTACACCAGATCTTCACGCTATATCTAAAACCTCTTTAACGCTTTTTTTTTTTTTTTTTTTTTGTGATTAATTAAAATTCAGTCTATGTATTCTCTGAAAAGCAGGTTTTTTTCAGGGGACAGTGGAAAGCCACTGAATTATTCAGCTTTCTCTGCACAATCTATATACTATAACTCTATGATTATTAAATAATAGACTTTACCGTCTTTCAAGTAATTGTACTTATAGTGTCTGTTTCTTTTTTTTTTTTTTTCTTAATAGCTATTCCTAACTGAAGCTTATTTTATACTGCAATCCTTGTGACTCTCTGACTTGAGTTCCACCTTCATATTCAGTGCCAGTGACAGACCTGCTTTTATGGACTGAATTTAGGCCCTTGAACAGCTACTGATACTCTTCAGTGTCTCTTAAAGCACTGGATCAGTTCACTAATGCAGGAACCAATGCACCAACAGATCAGAATCCCATCCTGATCCCTGATAATCAGCACTGCATATGTGCTAGCTAGTTCCCAGGCTCTTCTCCGGAGAAAGCTGACTATTCTTTCTGAGACAAAATCCTTGTGTAGTTTTGGGTCTAGGTTATCCCTCCGTAAGCTCAGTGTTCATAATCAGACTAAATCCATTGAGATACTTTACTCAATCAGTGAAAACCAAAACTTATGCTTTGGTAAGGAGCAGAGATTTTGCTAAAGGACATAATACATTTCAAATGCTAGGTTTTGCAATTTTTTGTATTTTTCTTTTGTTTTGATATGTCCCAAACAGATACTATCACTGTGTCTCTATCACTATCACTTTAAAAATTATCTAAAATCTCTTGGGAAATACCAAATCCTATAAAACCAACAGGATTACAGGGGAGTTTAACGACTTTTTTATAAGATCTGGTTTGGGTTTGTTTCTTCCAACCATTTACAGGTTTTTATTTATTTTATTTATGCTATATTTTATTTATATCGACCAACCACTCAGGGAATTCAGAAAGCTTCATTTGCTGTGATAAGAACCTGTGTAAGCATTTGTTTCTAAAGACAAATTTGCTTTTTGAAAGTTCTGAGGTAGTTGTTGGACTCCAGAGAGGAACAGGAATAATGACTGAAGTTTTGCCTTTATGCCAGTTTTGCAGATAATACACACTGGACTCTCTTGACTCCCATGTAAAATAACCAATTATGGATACAGTTTGGTCTGAGGGACTCCTAAAATATGGTGAAGGATTGAATTTTAGTGTTTTTGTTTTCAAGCCCAGCCACTTAACTTTTCATTTGTGCTTAAGGGAATTTATTGCATCAGAGACTAAGTATTCTTAGAATTTAATTAAAAATTAATGCCTTCTTTCTGTAGCATGGCAAAACTGTCTTTGGAATCCCCAAACTTTTCAATCTTTTAACAGGATTTATCAAAATATTCTTCTGAAAATTTACATTTTACAGAACTGCCTCCGAGTCTAAGGAACACTGCCACATTACAGCCAGGCAGAAACTCTAGCACACAAACTGTAACACCTGAAAACAAGGCATTTATCCTGCATACCTTAACCTAAGTTTAATTTATACTGCAATATAATCAAATAATAAAAAAGTAAAACAAACAAAAACCCAAAACCAAACAAAGGATATAATAATTGAAAAAAAATCAAATAAATATAATCAATTTGACTTCTAGACTTGCTAGGTTATTTCACCTGCTTTAAATTTAAAATGGTTGCACAAAAGCAAATGCACAAGCTTTCTATGTATACGTACAGGATCACCTGGAGGGCCTGGTAGTCCTGGCTTTCCATCTCTTCCTGGAGTGCCCTGGAAAGAAATGTAAAATTTGATGGCCTTAGATCGCTGATGAGGGACATGTTAGTTTTTGCAATATATATAAAGAACTGTCACTTACGTTAATACCAGGGGTACCTGGAGTTCCTGGTAATCCTGGTGGTCCTCTGGGGCCCTAATAGCAGGAAAGGTCATGTGAGGATTTAAGAAAATTTTCCTTTTACTGTAAACTTCTTAAACTAAATTAATGTTTTTTATATTATAGAGAAAACTTATATCCTACCTGCACACCTGCTGATCCAGTTGGACCTATAGGACCCTGCAAGAAAAATCCAAGTAATCTGTAGTCACACTTTAGGGGATAAGGGAGATGAACTTCATAAAAGAATAACAAATGTGGGATTTGGTGCAGTTTGCATGGCAAGAAAGACTTGCTCTAAGGTTTGGTTCTAAATCCAAATCTATTTTTGCCAAAAATAGAGAATTCAAACTTTTGCTGAGGCCCATTTTTAAGTGCAAGTAATATTGAAGAATAATCAGCTGTGGTGAGACTTATTATTTAGCTAGGAGATT